>OZ025241.1:94229725-94544725 GCA_964019155.1 Osedax fenrisi | reverse complement strand
GGGAGGTTATTTACAAACACTTAATCTTCTACCTCACTGCCTCTACAATATACTTTATCCTCATAAAATCGACTTTAGAAAACTCCCCAGTACAGAAACGACTATACACTCACTACTCGACGACCTACTGAAATACATTAGCAACGTCATTCCAACATAACTACTGATTCTAGATCTCTCTTCAGGATTTGACACCATTTACCTAAACTTACTTATATATATATATATAAGTTCAATTAGTTGTTGTCTATAGACAACAACTATTTTAACTTGAACATAATGTATTATTCTGGTTTTCCAACTACATTACTAACATAACCTATAGTACTAAACTTAACACATCACTATCACCCAAACGCAAAGTCATATTTGGATTACCTCAAGAAATGCCCCTATCTCTTATACCCTTACGTATCTACTTTCTCCCCATTAGCAAACTTAGTAAAAAATGTCCTTCCTTCAAATATAATAGTTATGCAGACGACATTCGAATTCACACCTGCTGTCACCAATCATCCAATATTCACCTTTAATATTCTCTCACTAATATCAATAACTGGCTCACCAACAACTATATACTACTTAACCCCATTAACTAGAACCAAATATCTAGGCATCCAAATTAATAACAAATTATCATTTAATAAACACATATCACCCTTAAAAGCCTCCACATTTGACCATATATTTAATATAATCAAAATATATCCTTACATAACAACATCCACCACACTAACTATTACCCAGACTTTAATACTGTATCGACTACAGCCTACCTATACTGACTAAATACTCCGATTAACTTTATCGACTAATTTCTCTCAATACTGCACCACGTAACCTACGATCGTCTAATAATATGGTCATGGCAGAGCCAACCTATTGCAGGAAAAAACTTGAGAAGCGTCGCTACTCTTTTTGCGCCAAACTCATGTTTGTAATCCTCCTTTGTAATCAACTCCCTCCATCCCTCAAAACCATCAATACATCAACGACAACCTTCAAATATAAAATAAAGAAGTATATCCTTATTAATGCTATCTTAACTTCGAATATATTCGTTGTACACTTGTCTGTACTAATTATTACATTTATTTATTGTTTTTTTTTATAAATTATTGCTACACTATAAGAATGTTATAATTGAATTTGTGTTTAAATAAAATCATCATCATCATCATATATTGTATACACACAAGTGTATGATAACAACATACTACTGACACATACATCGTGGCATAGGCTGTGCTCGGTAGCGGAACTGTGCAGTAAGGGCATCTTGCGTGACATCATCCGAGGTAATGATTACACGCTGGACGACAACTTCAAATTCTCATTGTCCTGCGACGTGGCTGCAGGTTTTAATACGTGTTTGTTATGTTGTATGTGCGTTTGTGTGTGCGCGCGTGTGTTCGTGTGTATGTGTGTGTGTGTGTTCGTGTGTTCGTGTGTGTATGCGCGCGTGTGTTCGTGCGTATGTGTTCGTGTGTTCGTGTGCTCGTGTGTGTATTTTTATATTTTAATTTATGTGATTATATATATATATATATATACATATAATAATAATAATATAATGTTAACATCATAATTATTATTAATAGAGAGTATAAAGTAATAATGTTTAATAATGTGGTAATCTAAAGTTATAATTAGGTTACGTTTTGACTAAAACAAAAACAATATTTTAATAATATATATAAGCTTTATATATATATATCAACACCTAATATATATATATGTATATATATATATATATATATATATATATTAGTATCTAATGAAACAATGGACCGTAATTATAATCACAATAGTGTTAAGCCAAGTATTACGCGACGCCTTGATTACGCCCCTCCCCGTCACCCCTCCCCTAATGAAATCAACGCTAATAATAGGCATGACGTTCTTACATCACATCGGAGTGGTTCACGGTCACCTATCTTCGGCCGTGTGCTTCATAGACTCCAGGTGGAATGTGAAGATATCGCATTGGCAATACAAGGTACTTCAGCGGTACAAGGCACGCGCGCACTACGCAGTGTACTGTGTAGTTTATACTTTTAGAATATTAATATTCGTTTGGTAAACCTTAACATATGTCTTATGTTATATATTAATATATATATATAGAACATATTACAAGTTTATATATATGATATGTGAAATCTAGATCAACACTACATTATTATATATATATATATATATATATATATATATATATATATATATATATATATATAGTATACTATAGACTGTATGCTACTATGCACCATGCATGGTGTGAGATGTAATAATAACAGTCGGAGGTGTTGATGTACATGTCACATATCATATATATCACCTTGTTATATTTTCTATATATATATATATTTTTTAAGATATAACATAGGAAATATGTTTAGGTTTACCAAATGAATGTTATTATTCTAAAAGTATAAAATAATAAATATTGTATGACGATAATTTGTTTTTGAACAACATCTGTGTAACTTATTTATAGTTTTTTACTATTATATTTATTTGAAATTATTTTATTTGTAGAAGGAATATAATTATCAATTTATTTATTAGAAAGTAGTTTAAGTTGTATTTACAATCAAAGTATTTTTAGGTATTTTTAATTGCAGAACAAATTTTAATAAACAAATAATTTATAAATTTTAACATATTAACTTTAATTAGTTATATATATATATTATTAAATTAATCTTAAATACAAATAAATTTAAAATACTTTTGAACCAACTAATCCAATTACTTTTAATATACTAAATCTTGTATTATTATTAAGTAATTAGTTTAAAATTATTATACTCAATATATGATATTAATATTATTAGTAATATTAATATCATTAATATCAGTGTGCAGGGATACTTATACGTAGAGGAAAGTAACCGAATACGGACAGTGCCCGAATACGGATACTTTCGATATCTCAGAAACCATAAAATGTTTAATGACTACAATATTCATAATTATATAAATAGTCTAAATAAGTATTTTTTATTTTTTAATTATTAAAAATAGTACTTATATATCTGATAAACTGATTTTATAACGTTTTTAAATTTATGAAATTTTTTTTAACTTAAAACCTTCTCAAGAATATACAAATGTATCAATATAAAACATAACAATATATTATTAAAAACAAAATAATTATAACCATTATATACATAATTTCTATATTTGATATCAAATATTAATTAAGTTATATACATAAATATATATATATATATATATATATATATAGTTCATATAAGTCCCTAATACGGACACTCTAGATGTCTTAATACGGACACTCTATAACCAATAGCACGAAGCTTGTGAACTATTCTGAGTTTCATAAAAATGGCGTGCGTTATAATATTAATACCACCAATGAAGTTAAATATAAAAAAATTCTTATTTAGATACTTAAATTGTATTATTGATAATATGTATTAATTAATAAATTAATTACTAATTAAATTATATTAAATTATTCATAAAATTAATTATAAATAATGTAATTGTAATTTATCTCATTGGTTCATCAATGATATATAGTTTATATAATGGTATATTGGGTGTCCGTATTATAATACAGGGTGTCCGTATTCGAACATGGGCATCGAATACGGACACCCCCGTTATTGAATAAAAAGATTAAATAAAATTTTAAAATCACAATGATATCTATAATCTTATAATATTAATATATTGATATTTTTTAATACAAATGTTGAGTCATAAAATGTTAAGACCATTTATTGTTAAAGTATCCGTATTAGGTTAATTTCCCCTATATAATTTATGTTCATGCTTACATTTATATTATTATATTTGATATATCATATTCTACTCGATAAATAACATTTTAATAGTTTCCCGTCTATACAAAGACATTAGAATGTGGTTATAATTATAATGTCTTTGCGTCTACCATTGATACAGGAGGCCAATAGTATAACTCCTAACTGAATAAGATAAACTTATTCAATGATTACGTATAATTAACAGCTCTTACTTTACTAAGTAAACAGTATTATAACAACAACTTATATTTATAATTAAATTCGGAATTTGTCGATGATAAATGATAATCGTTAAATGATAAATGTGACTCATTGTAAACATAACTTCATAATTATTATAACGTATTTTTACGTACGTGTATTGGAAATAGATTCGCAGATACCAGTAAATATGTTTCTCCAATTAAATATGTTCATCTCATGGAATATATTTAAATGAAATCAAGAATAGTATCCATATTCAAAATATTATACTTATTTTGTTATAGGTACCATTCATCCACGGCATATCTCCCTCCCTCCCTCCCTCCCTCTATAATATACCCATCACGATCACCCCTACCCCCTCCTCCACCCCATATAGGTATTATCGGACGCTCAAGGTGACGACAGTTTCGACACGGAATATTTGACCTCTATCAGTAACCTTCCGGTCAACCGCCTCAGTCTGGCTCCGGAAATACTTAACGACGTCAAGTTTAAACCCACTAAACAATGCGACATCTACAGCTTCAGGTAGACACATAGAACAATAGAATAATAGAACAATATAACTGTTGTGTATACATCTATAGCTAATAGCTACTAGCTATGCATCTAGAGCTACAGACTGCAGTCGTGTAGACTCTTACACATGTGTACAATTTATATCGAGTAGAGTGTGTATTGCATGACATTTACCTTAGGTATACTCTATATATATATATATATATATATATATATATATATACTTTTTAATATATTTTTAAATGATTTACATATTGTTTTTATTTCTTCTATTCCTATATTATTTGCTGACGATACTAATTTAATTTTTAAAGATAAAGATGCTAATTAGCTCATAGTTAATTTAAGAGTATTAATACTCTTAAATTAACTATGAATAATGAACTTAAGAAATTAAATATATGGTTATCTGAAAATAAACTAACTATTAACATAGATAAATCATCTTACATTTTAATTCATGATAAGTTTAATGATAACAAATATATAAATAATTTTGTTTTACATATAAATGGTAATATAATCAATAGGGTACGGTATTATACATTTTTAGGAATCACTATAGATGAGAAATTAAACTGGAAAAAACATATAAATAATATAGCTAATAAGCTTTCTAAAGTTGTATCTATTATACATAAATTAAAATATTCTCTTACTATAAAATCATTAAAACTCATTTTTTCTACCTCATCTAAATTATTGTAATACTGTATGGTCTACTACATATATATATAATCTAAATAGATTAATTATTATACAAAATAAAGCCATCAGAGCTATTTTCAATATTTCAAATAGATGTAATACAGATAAATATTATACAATATTGAATATCTTGAAATTTACTGATATTGTAAAATTAAATACTCTAAAATTTATATTTAGGATTTTTAATAATTTTACACCAATCATTATCAAAAATATGTTCTCTATTAATCAATGTATATATAGTCAGAGAAATTTTTTTAAATTTGTTATTCCTTCTTTCCGTCTTAATATACATTTTTTTTTGCATAACTCATAATGGTCCATTTTTATGGAATCTTCTTGAAAACAGATTTAAATTATTATATAATATAAATACGTTTACTCGAAGTTTAAAATATAATTATATTTCGATGTATTAAATGCTTTAACTGATTTTATTCTTTATTTTATATTATATCTTACATATCTTACATATCTTATATATCTTACATATCTTTTATACATATTTTCCAACTATTTATTTTTTTTAAACTATTTTTAGTTAATTTTATATACTTAATTTTATTTATTATATTTTATTTAATTTAATTTATATTCAAACATGATGAAGTAATTACTCGGGAATGGAATTTTTTAATTTTTTATTAATTTTTTAATTTTTGTTTTTAATGTACATATTTGATATATATGAGCTTTTATTATATAATATAAATATCCAAATTGCAATTTTTTTCTGTAGATTTTTTCTGTAATTTATTATATTTTTACATTTAATTATTTTTGTTAATATGTATTCATCAGTATCTTCATTTAAATTATATAGTGATAATAGAGACTTCTTTCATTTCTATATTTATATTTGTATATGTATATTTTTGTTTATGTAGGTATGTTTGTATGGGTGAACCTATATGTATGTATATGTATTTGTGTGTGTGCATTTGTATATGCGTGTATTAATATACGTATGTGTGTATATGTGTATATATATATATATGTATATGTATATTCATATATATTTTATGGAAATAATATATTGATATGACAATATCGTTGTTTTATTGAATAACTCATTATTTATTTATATAATTTTATCAAATAAGATTGCATCCTTTTAGTTATTTTTTTTTAGTTTTGTAAAAATTTATCAAATTGCCTATTATTTTTTATCATATATATTTGTATAATTATTTTCCATTCTCGAATAATTAACAGGGTAGAACTAGATAAGCCTTGCTTTTTTTCTACCCAGTAGTTCGCCACATCTTTTGAGTTATATATATGTGTGTTATATATATCCTACGGTTTGAACATGTTTTCATAAAATAAATATATACTTTTTTTATTTATGCGGTTTTTATAAATACCATTAATGGTTTTTATTCGTAGAAATAATGTATTGCATTAATGATGATATTATAATGATATGTAATTAATATGGTATATATATATATATATATATATATATACGTACATTTTGTTACGTATATTAATTTGTTTGCCTGGATATATTTTCAATATAATATAAATTCATAAAACTTTAGTATGGATATTTATCTCTAATTATAGTTATCTCTTAATATCTGTATACTATATTCATTATAATAATATTATATATATATATATATATATCCCATATATACACATACACATGCACACACTCACACACACATATATTCACACACACACACACTCACATACACACTCACACTCACACACTCACACACACCTATCCTACAGTTTCCTAGTGGCCGAGATCTTCATGCGCTCCGACCCTTGTAAGTGTAGCCACATCGCCGCCGTGCACAACCTACCGGGTAATGGTGTCAAGGTTACAGTGTGCGGGGGGGGGGGGTGTGTATGTGTGCGCGTGAGTGTGTGTGTGCGGAGTGTTCTCGTGAATGTATGATGGGGAGTATGCGAGAGTGTATACTGTACGCCGTACACTGTACGGGTATACCGATCTCGCACACACTCGGGCACACATACCGCGCACATATATGTGCGCGGGAGTGTGTGCCGGATTGAGTGTATCGGGGTGCGGTGGTATAACACGGTTGTATGTTTAAGTGTGCGGTTGCTGATTAGTATGAGTGAACGGCGCACACTGTGCGTAGTATATGTGTATACTAGTCATATATATATATATATATATATATATATATATATATCGTATACGTGGTTCACTTCTCGTTAACAATAACGATTATAAAACAGTACTAGATACATGCGCTCTTATCTCGTCGAGCATCATTATGTATATGTGTTAACATGTCACGTATACGGTATGCACTCTTATCGCACTATTACCACATTGTTATGTCATTATTTCACCACGTATACGTCATCACTAGATCATATATATATATATATATATTATGTGTTTGCAAAACCTTGGGTTTATGATTTTGGTTTATTTTTGGGATAGATCCTGTATTTTTTTTGAATTTATGATAGTGAATTCCGGTAAGCCATTTAGCGTATAGGTTATATGTCTACCTATACATATAGACTACTTAACTGTTATGTATACAATAATACATTATTTCCTGCGTGGTCTAAAACATAGGTTTCAATTTTAAATATGATAATAATAATTACAATAATAATGATAATAAAAAAATGAATAAATTAATATTTTATATATTATACCATATAATATCTGTATGCATTTTAACAATACATTTGATTATATATATATATATATATATTATCTATATTTATGTTGGATATATTTAATTATATACCTGTACAATGTGGTTGGCTATTCAACCCTACACGCTATAGCATGTGCCCATCGTATACGTAGTACGACCTTCAAGACCGGAAGTACAATACACCTACATTGTAACTACGTAGTGAATCACCACTAATTATAGGAGTCAATAGTCGCTAAATATACACGTTGACATGCGCAGTGGCATTTTCTACATGTAATATGCGAAATATTCGTATAATATATATATATATATATATATATATATATGTCACCTATATAGTAAATACATAATATTATTTGAACGATCTCAAACGTTGACACTTGTAGATTCATTTGTCACTATATATAGTTAACTAACTAGGTATAGTTAATATAGTTTACATGTTAAACTCTTGAAAGTGTCTCTGACACGTAAACTAATAAATAATAAATAATAAATATATATAATTTACGCAAGACATTATTGGATAGTGAAATATCGAATAATAATGGTTGCCTGATATGGAGATCAGTCAAATAGGAGTCTTTAATCTTCACTATCTTTACTTGTCGAAGTGTGCCGAAAACCTGATTTTACGGATATTTAATACACTGTCATTATCATATTCTTATTTTATTTCCCTTTTATTCGTAATATAATGTATTTATTAATATATTAAAGTATATTCCTGTAGTATAGGCACATTATCTATGGAATAAACTACTATATAATATACGCTCTATCCATTAACCTATTTAAATCTTAAATAATAATACTAATATAATAATCAGATTGGTTCATCGTAATAAACGAGAATGAACTCAGGTAGATATAGAAGTTCATTGAACTTGTCGAGATATCTACCTGTCAGCAAAAGGAATGGAAAAAAAACAAACAGTAATACAATTTACAAAGATAAAATAAAATTGGAAATTAAAAGTAAAATATAAATATAAAGTAAAATTGTAAATATTAAAATAGTTAAAATACAAATAAATATAATATATAAATAATAATAAAAATAATAATAATAGATAAAAATAACAATAAAACAAGACGTGTACAAATAAAGAGGGAAAAACAACACATAGTTCATAAAACGACCACAACGAACGAATAGTATAAGGCTACCAACTTTCAGTAAGGATGTGCCAAGTCCTTAATACCTTGAGATGATCCCACCACAATCATACCGGTAAACTTAGTACTCGGCATATAATACACCACCGCACGCTACAATCAATATACAAAAAACACGAAATTCCTCCTCTTTATAAAATAAAAAATAAAAAAATATAATATAAATAATAAAATAATAATAAACAGTTAATAAAAATAATAAATAGTAATGAAAAATAAATCTTATAAATAAAATTACAATAAAATATATACAAGACATAATAATAATAATAATAATAATAATAATAATAATAATAATAATAATAATAATAATAATAATAATAACAATAATAACAATAATAATAATAATATTAATAATAATAGGTAACTCGTAATACAAATTTAATCAAATAATAATAAGAATAATAATAAACAATACATTTAAAAACAAATGATAATACAATTGTTAAAATATATAAATATTGTAAAAAAATAATTTAATTATAAAACTATTCCAATTACTGAGTTTCATCATTTGATAAAAAATATATATAAAATGAATAAAAATAAATAAATAAATAAATAAGACTTTAATAGTGACCAATAATTGTTTGTTTTAAAACATTTAAAAACATTTCAAAGGGTTAGTGATTTTGATATCAATAGATAGTGAATTCCATAACAAAGGACCTTTATAACCAATACAGAATTTATCATAACAACGTGATATATTGGGAACAACGAATTCATTAGTTGACCTTAGAGAATATATTGTCTTTTTTTTATTAAATAACTTAATAATTTGTGGATGTATATTATTATTGTACCAAGCTTTATACATGTATTTGTAAATATTTAAATCAATAATATCATTAAATTTGAGAATACGTTTATGTATATAAATATGGTTAATATTTGTTTTATTATGTAGATAATAAATTGATCTTAGACATCTATTTTGTAATATAGTAATACATTTAATATTACTAAAATACGTATTACCCAAGAGTATTGAGCAATAATGCAAATGACTATGGAATAAAGAGTAATATATGTTCATAATGGATTCTCTATTCAATTTAGATTTTAATCTATTTATTAAAGAGATACATCGATTAAGTTTGTTTTTAATATTATGAATCTGTTTTTTCCAATTGAGATTTTCATCTATAAATATACCCAAAAATAAAATATAAGATGATTGCTTTATAATTAAGTCATTAATTTTTATATTTAATTTATGTTTAATTCGTGACCTATGAAATAATATGAAATTA
This sequence comes from Osedax fenrisi, assembly GCA_964019155.1. NCBI lineage: Eukaryota > Metazoa > Annelida > Polychaeta > Sabellida > Siboglinidae > Osedax > Osedax fenrisi. The sequence continues at coordinate 94,534,396 of OZ025241.1, read as the reverse complement.
GTCTTATCAATATTTAGTTGTAATCTGTTATTATTAAGCCATTCATGAATATAAACTAAAGTTTCATTAATAATATTTTCAAGGTCTTGTATATTTTCATTAGAGAATGCAATAGTTGTATCATCTGCAAAAAGTGTAAAATGACAAGGATTTTGTATATTTGATAAATCATTAATAAATAATAAAAATAAGATAGGTCCCAACACCGAACCCTGTGGAACACCATATTTTATAGGCAAGGTAGAAGATATAGATGAATTAAAGTGTACATATTGATTTCTATTAGTTAGGTAAATCTTAATAAAATCACCACTTAAACCTCTAAAACCATATAAATATAATTTTTCAAGTAAAATGTAGTGATCAAGTGAATCAAATGCTTTTTTAATATCAATAGAGACTGCCGCGCAATGTTTATCATTATTAGTTTGTAAATAACCAATAAAATCAAGAAGTGCATCACAAGTTGAAGTAGATTCTTTGAAACCAAATTGACACATATTTAAAATTTTATTTTTATTCAAAAAACTTAAAATTCTTATTTTTATTAATTTCTCAAAAATTTTAGAGAATTGGGATGTAATAGAAATCGGACGATAATTTGAATAATCACATCGATTATGCTTCTTATATATAACAATTACCTTCGAGGTTTTTAATATATCAGGAAATATACCTGCATTTATAGAAAGGTTAAATAAATACATAATAATGTGACTAATAGATGTAATTATTCTTCGTAGTAAATATAGGTTAAATCCATGAGAATCATTACTAAATTTGTCAGAACATTTGTGTACTATATTTTCAATTTCCGTTACAGTAACAGGTTCAAAGAATATAGAACTTGTGTTAGAAGTAATATTAGTCAATCTATCACTATAAGGGTCATTAAAACTATTATTTATTTCAGCTCCAATAGAAGTAAAATATTTATTAAAATTATTTGAATTTTCAGAGTCAGATTTATTATTATTCGTGTTAATAGTGTTTTTATTTGTATTCTTCATAAGATTATTTAGAACTCTCCATGTATTTTTTATATTATTGGTTTTTAGTTTACCAGAATAATAATTTTGTTCACATTTTTTTAAAATTTTACTTAAACAATTTTTATAATTTGTATAGGTTTTATCCTATTCCATATCTAAGTTTGAGTTTATAATAGTTTTTTTGTAGAGTTTATTTTTCTTATGTATACATTTTAGTAGTGATTTTGTAATCCATGGTTTATTATTTATATATCGTTTATTTTTAAATTTTTTTAAAGGACAACAAATATTATAGAATTTTGTAAAAATTTTGATAAAATGGTTAAAAGCAATATTAATATTAGAACATGAATAAATGTCAGTCCAGTCAACTTTTTGTAAAGATAAATTTAGTTTTAAAATATTATTTTGAGAGTGGTTTCTTATATATTTAAAAATCGGTGTATCATTAGTCTTGTTTTTTAATAAGTCAAAAATGGAGAATATAGGTAAGTGGTCACTTATATCTGTTATTAAAATACCATTATAAATAAGATGTTTATTAAAATTTGTAAAAATATTATCTATTAGTGAATTTCCATTAGAATAAAAATGAGTAGATTTAGTTATTAGTGGTATAAAATTCATAGAATAAAATGTGTCAATAAAATACTTAGTTATATTATTATGATGCGAATGTAGATTAATATTGAAATCACCTACAATAAACATATTTCTATGTGCAAGATTATTAAAAGTATTATACATTATATCTGAGAAGTTTCTTATATTAAAGGTAGGTGATTTATAAATACCAGCAATAAGTATATTAGTATTACAAAGAGACAAATTTAAAGATAACATATCAAATTCATCACGTATTGATACACTTAAATTATCTATTTTATTGAATGTAATAGAATTATGTATATAAATAGATACACCACCTCCACGTTGATTGCTTCTAGTCGTATGTATTGCCGAACAATTTTTTAAATAATAACTAAATTTATTAATCGAGTCCAGCCAGGATTCAGTTATGACAATTACACTAAAAACTACATTAATATAATGTAAATAATCAGTTAAGGAATCAAAATTTTTTGGGATGCTGCGAATATTTATATGAATAATTGAAAAATTAGAAATATGTAACCTTAAAGGTGTAAGGTCTTTATAATATGTGCATTGTGTGAATATATCAGTGGTATTTATACGTAAGTCATTATCATTATAATACGGAATATACTTAAATAAAGGCGATTTAATCAATTGATCATCAGACATAGTATATTCAAATATAATTGTTATGTAATCAAAAATAAGTTAAATTAAAGGTTATTTAATTGAGATATATCAGAGATATATAATTTATTATTTTTATCTTTATCTATAATGATATAAACTTTGTCTATATATACCCAAGCTTTATAAATAGAATTAGATTTAACTAATTTCCTAGCTTTATAAAGAATATTATCAGTTTCTATTGAATCCTTAATATTAATGTAATAATTAGAATTAGATAATTTTGACTTGTTTTTTAATATATCTATTGTTACATTTTGATCAATCAATTTTATGAAATATTTATCAGGTTTTGATGTAATATTATTAGTGTCGTTTTCATTAGGTAAGCTAGATGCATTAGTATATTTACTAATATTAACAATAGATTCTTTATTAAGAGTATATTCAAGATTGTTATTTATAAAATTAATTAAGTTATCTTTGTCTACGTAATCTATATTATCTTGTTTATTCAAGTTAGTAAATATTAAAGTACTACTATTATCATTACCAAGTTTATTTAATGATTTTGTCAACTGTTTAATTGGCAGTTCCTTTAATATATCTTTGTTCTGCTTAAATGCAGTATTTAATAGCTTATTAATATTGATATTATCTGTTTTTAGTTCTTGAATTAGAGTAGTTTGATATTTAACGATATCAGTTAACTTTTCAACTTTATTCGATAAATCACTAATAATCTTAAATAATTTATCGTTAGATATAGGAGACATACTATATAAATATTATATATTATACAATATATAAATACTAAATAATATAATATATGATATATATCTAAATTGTATATGTATATTCCTATAGAATAATACAAATACATCTAAGTAAAAAAATATCAAATGTTATATAATACAATTTCTATATTTATTCACAAGATTTAACTTATACATTCAAACATCAAATATACAATAGTATAACAAAAAAAATATATAATGATAATCCTATATATTTTAACATATCTTTTTACCATTGAATATCCATGATTACTATTTTTATCAATATGTATAAGCATATATTAAAGTTGAGTAATTTCTTTATTCTTATTCGAAAATTGGGTATCAAACTAATAATATTGGGTAGTGAATCTGATATTTAATTATTTAGAATATATATATATATATATATATATCGTATATATATATATATATACAGAGCTGGGCACGATACTCAAAAAATGTATAATAGATACAATTACAATTACACACTTTTTTCTTATAATAGATACAAATACAATTACTTTAAAAAAAATAATAGTAGATACAATTACAAATACAGAATTTTCTTAGTAGATACATCTTAGTAGATACAAATACATTATAATTATATAACATATATATATAAACATATAGATTTATAAATTATATAGATATATATTATATCATATAATATATATTCATCGATGTCGAATTTAATAGTACATATCAAGGTACATTACACGGAATAATATCCCGAAATGTTTTCTAGAAAGTGATTTTCTAGCAAGTTGTAGTGGGACCCCTTTTAAGTTACTATATTTCCCGAAAATTGTCGGAAAGTAATGGGATAACTCACTACATTCTCCTTAATTTATCAGCTTCCTTCTATACCCTTTACCATAATATCCTTATAAATGGACTATCCTCTATCGGAATATGTGGTACTTAACTCGATTGGTTCATCTCATACCTAACTGGTCATTTGTTTACCAAATTAGCATAAATTCACTAATTTCTAAACATCGTAAAGTTACTCATGGAGTACCTCAAGGTCTGTTCTTGGTCCACTCCTATTCAATATCAATATACTTCACTTATTTAAAATTATTGACAAATACCCCCACTATATATTTATAGTCGACTATCACTCGTATACAGATGACATATTACACTGTAGATTGATAGACCCTAACAATGCAATACATTTACTTAACAACTGTATTAAGTAGGGGAAAGTCCCCGATTACCGACCCCCTCCTAATACCGACCCCCTCTCGTATCTCAGTAACTATAAGAGATATCAAAAAATACATGAACTGTTAGTAATTTAATGATAAATATGAAAACGTATTTTGTTTTTAAAAATATTTAATTTTACAATTGTTATTTGATAAAATGTAATATTCTGTTTTATTTTTTTTAATATTTGAATAATAACTTTTTTTAAATCATTGTAAATACTTTATTAATTAAAAGAAAACTTGATTTTGTACATAATATTGTAGAACAATACATTTTTTATAACTATTATAAAAATAATTGAATTTGAATAACTATTAACCAATATATCTTAATTATAGCAACCCATATTATTTTCATATTACCGACCCCCTAAATTACCCTAATACCGATCCCATGTGATTTATAATATCCAATCAAAATAGATTCGTATTTTACTTTAAAATATGTCGTAAGTTGTTTATGTATCATTGATATAGATTTAGGATTCATAATGCCAGTTGATTATATACATACTGATTAATAAATAAATATTAAATAATAATATACAATATTTTAATATAATTACTATAAAGTTTAAATTTAAATTTAATATTACTATTAAAACATAAATTCAATACAAAATAAATTACGTCATGTTATAATTAATTATAGTTATGTATATCTACTATTTTTATTGGATATTATAATACTACAATTATTTATACTACTATTATTTTAGGGGGTCGGCAATAGGGGAAGGGGGTCGGTATTAGGCACATGTATCCGATTACCGACCCCCCTGTTTATTCTTGTAAATATAATTATATCAAACATTTAAAATAACCACTCTATTCATTGCCATAATATTACCCTAATTACAAAATTTCAATTAAATATATTTAATATTGAATAAGTTATTACAAATAATCATTTAGGGGTCGGTAATCGGGGACTTTCCCCTATACACCTACTGATATACATAACAGGCTCACCAACAACTCCTTATCACTAAACTGTCTTAAAACTGAATCATTGCATATTAAAACATCTACTACTATATTCCTTCCACCACAAATTACCATTAACAATTTGAGTATTTATTATGCTAATAAAGTAAAAACTCTTGGTATATTAATCGACCCAACACTAAAATTTCACATTCCGACTAAATCACTATCACAGTCAATTAACTACATACTACAAAACGTACGAACAATAATACCCTTCATTAATTTTAATACTGCAATCTTCTCGCTACATCCCTCATTCTACCCCACATTGATTACTATATTTCCTATCCCTATAGGGACATATATGCCTCCTCACAATCTAATAAATAAATGCCTTCAAAACACAGCTATCAGATTTATATATTTTTAACATAGATAAACATTCCAGACAACCTATCTCCTCTAAGAACCAACTTACATTGGCTGCCAATAAAATCCAGTATAATTTATAATATTTCACTCATCATACATTTATCTACTCACTATAACACACCATACTATCTCGCCAACTTACTAACTTCCCAACATAACTATTTACAACAACACAATTAAACAAATTCAAATTAAAAACTCCAGTTCTATCATATTTAACATCTGCCCAACATATATCTTTCTCCGTCCATGCTCGTAAAATCTGGAATGATCTACTTCACAATATCCGGTCAATTGACTCAACTGTAATACTCAATTTAAATCTCAAAACATGCCGTTTTCTCAATAAATACATTAAAAAGCACGTCCGAAAACTTCCATAAAGTAGTTGATGGAAGTGCTTAAACAAATTAGGTAACTGGTAACAAGTAACTCAAATTATAGTTAACTTGCTAGAAAATAACTTTCTAGCAAACAATTCCGGACATTATTTCCGGAAAAACTGGTTGTGGGATACCCCTTTTAAAAGGACATATTAAATACTTATAACGTGTTACCTTATAACGTATTCTTCAATAAATGATATATAATAAATTTGTTGACATTTAATATAATTTAATGATACCAACGATACATCTTTTAGTGTTAACATTGGTTGTACACACGCTGGTATACCAGCGTTTATTTCATCTGAAATTATACTATGAGCTATTACATACTATAGAGAAATATACATTATTACAATATACTATTTTTCAACTACAAATAATAAGTGACCTTTACTTTCGAATGTTAAACATGAATATAGTAAATTATCAAATATACAACAAATAAATTATTAATATATTATTAATTATTATTATTTAGAATTATCATATTTATTAAAATGATTTTATATTTCTATATAATATATAATTTTGAATTATAAATCAATTATTATATAAAAAATATTATCAAAATATTGTCTTTGTTTTCAATAAATGTATATAATGGTTTTTGAGAATAAATCACTATATAATTGATATATCATAATTGTTAACAATGAATTAATTTCAATATTAACAAAAGATATTTTATTAAAATATATATATATTACAATTAATTTATAAAATGATATTATAAAATATTGATATAAAATAAATATAATAACCAAATGATATGATATAATAAAATGTATCTGTTTAAATAATTGTCTTAGTAGATACGTATCGTAGATACTATTTATGACTAATAGATATGATTACAAATACTTTTGTAATTTTTATAATAGATACAAATACAAATACAAATGTATCTACGATACTGATTTTTTGCCTTAATAGATACTGTATCGGCGATACTGCCCAGCTCTGTTTTAATATTTTATCTTTATAATATATATATATATACGATAATATATATTAGATATTAAATTAAGATTTATATAATTAACTAAAAGTATAATACACTCACTAGTCTTCAGTAGACTCGTATACTGCTGCTCACTTCTATGTAAGCTACCCCTGAAGCTCATGCTTAAACTTGAGATGATACAACGACGTGCTATACGCACCCTATAAACGGAAGTTCTCTTCAATAGTATCAATATCGACCCTAATGCGATCACTCGGCTGGCTTAAGTGTAGGTATCTCTGCAGGTACATACTACTATGCATCACCTATAATATGATACATTTTAGATCTCCCGAGTACCTAGCAGACTTGATCAGTATTCAAACCATTAGTCGATCTAGCAGGAAATGTCATACGATGAAAATTGTGCAACGCTCGACTATCTCTGCTCACTCTGAATCTTCTTTCTCTGTGATAGCTCCACAATAATGTAATGCTCTTCCATATGAAATTAGGTGTTTAAAAACCCTGTCAATATTTAAATGTAAACTCTCCACGTAACTATTAACATTGTAACCTACCCACCATTTTCCTTCATTTTTATTGTACATTATTTATTTTATTTTTGTTTCCACATCATGGCGCCCATAACAACCACGTAATTTTGTAGTCAATAAAATATTTAAAAATAAAAATAAATAATTAATATTAAAACTTAAATAAGTACTAAATATCTATTTATGAGTTCTTACTAAATTATGTAAAATGTTAAATAACATAATAACAAGTACCAATTACTTGGGTGTAAACACCAACATATTTTATATGCACACTTTGAGATGTTATGCAGCTAAAAAACCAGAATAATATTATTGTTATATAACAAACCAAATTAATCAAACAACTCCAATATATTAATTCGTAAATATATATTTATAAATTTGAATATTTAGACATTGTAAATACTATCTATGTATAGTATATGCTATATTTTATGCATGATATGAGATTTTATATATATAAATAAATTTCCGTAATATGTAATACACGGAAAATATATTTAATAATTATGTTGATCCCATTTGGTATTTCCCCCATAAAAATAAATCACGTGATTATTTTATTTATATTTATTTAATATATATTTATTCAAAATGCCTACTATAAAACGTAAGATTAAAGAGAAATTAAAGAACCGAGAGAATATAAAGAGAAACAAATATTTAATCTACATTATTGATAATTCGCTGTTTTGTATAATTAAAATAGGTATACCTTTTTTAATGTATAGATTATTAAATTATTAAATTAAATTTAAAATATTATTAAATTATTTAATAAAACTAAATTAAATTATTAAATTAAATTATTTAATTAAATAATTTAAATTATTATTATAATTATTATTATAATACTTATTATAATAATTATAATAATTATTATAATAATAATTTGAATAATTATAATACTTTATAAGAATTATTATAATAATTATTATCATAATAATTATCATAATTATTATGCCCATATTATATGGGTTATTATAATTATATGGAATATAATATCATATTGAATATGGCATATTCAATATGATATTGAATATGATATTCCGTATAGATCGCGAAGAACCATAAATGTGAACTGGTGGATACAAATTAGTAATATAGATGACACTACAATTTTTATAGTGAATATAATTATTATGTGACTATAATAGTGACTATTGGAGAGTGTATGTGGATGTTTGGTTTGGTTTTAAATGTATTGTCCCCTAGCGCATATTTAATATGATATTATAATAATATATATAATAATTTGTATTATCAATTAAATCATTGGTTTCACATAAAAATAGGCACATTTTTAAAATGATTTAAAAAATGATTAAATAAAATAAAATCGTGTACTAAGCACAATATTGTATAGGCTCATTTCGGGATATAATGCGTCTACAAAATAGAAGAATAAAACTTAATCCAATTAATCAAACAACCCTAAAATATCAATCTGCAAATATATAAATATATTGAATATTGTTTATTATTTTTTTTAAATGTGCATACTTTGATGTGACTCGAAATTATGTAAACATGTTACTACATTAGATTTATTATCGAAATTTAGATATGTAATGTACCATAAAAATCACATTGATATATGTCAATTTTTATTTTATAGCTAGAATAAAATGATTAATATCATCTGAAAGAGGATGAAAAATTAATATGAGATTCATATTTTATAATAATATTTTATAATCATATTTATAATAAACAAATTACAGTCAAAAGATTTGAGGGTAATCTAATATATAATTTGTATAAATTAATGATAAATAGATGGCTAAATGAGTTATATATGTCATTCTATATTTACTCTAATAAAATATATCTAAATTCCCTATAATTATTTGTTTGGGTAGCTGCCCTGAAATGCAAAAGTAACACTGATATATGTATCGTGTTATTATGTTATTATGTTATTATATATTATTTCCATAACTTCTTATTAGTTTATATATATTTATATGTAGTCTTTTGTAATTTATATCATCGATTCCTAATTAATTAGAATGTCGTTACTGTAGTATCATCATACGGTATGTTTATAATATGATAATTACATTCATGTATGTGATACTATCACTATATACAATAGAGCATGATAGAAATAAGTCTAATTTAAATAATTGTATTACTTTATATGTTATAAAGTAATATGCTTCGTATCCACAGGTATTATTGTAAGACGAGTGTACGAGTGTATTATTGGTTATATATCATACATAGATACATACGTAGATATATGCGGCATTGTAAATATTAGACATCGTACGACGAATTCTAAAAATTTAGCCCATTTTGTATCTGCACATATTAATAATATACATGCGTATATAGTATATTATAGTATATTATACACTGCATACGTGTAAGTTTAAACACTTATAATATACACACACTCTCACTCGCATTAAACATACGTCTCATTACCCGGTGGGACATAACTCAAACTACGATATATTCACGCAGAAGGACATAACCCGACCCATCCTGAACGAGTCGGTGCCTAAGAAGATCTGCAGTCTGCTGTGTCAGGCGTGGTCTAATGACCCTGGGGAGAGACCGTCCTTCGGTTCCATGCTAAAGGTCAGCATATGTTGTTGTTGTTGTTGATTGCGGCATACAGGTGTTACGCGGATGTTACTCCGCGGCAGAACGCCAGAACAGCCCTTGGTGCTGACACCAGGACTGAGAGAGGGGGTGCCGCCCCCCCGAAACATTGGATCCTTCTCCTCCGGGTAGCCGGGCATTCTTGGAGCCAGTGCTCCAGGGTCTCAAACTCTTCTTCGCAGTAAGGGCATATCGCTGGCGAGTTCGCGTCGATGATGTTGAGGTAGGCCGCTAGGCTTCTGCAGTGGCCACTGCGCAACTGGGCTAGCAACACCGCCTCTCTTCTCGTCAGAGGCTCGTCGCTCCTGGTGTCGCAATAGACGGCCTTTGTTCTGCTATGCGTGATCTCTACGTCCACCACCTCTCTTTTCACAATAGCCTTGGCAGCCTCGAAGGTAATCCTTCCTGCCAACGACGTAGAGGTAGTGGACGCACTAGACCACGCACTATTCGCAGCGTCATCCGCCCATTCGTTGCCAATCAGTCCGCAGTGACCAGGAACCCACTGAAGCAGGACCTCCCGGTTTAGAGAGAACAGGCCACGTCGGACTTCCGCGACTCCTGCCTTATCTGACTTACCTGAGCCTTCCAAAGCCAACATCAACGACTGGCTGTCCGAGCACACCATGACAGGATCAAACCTGCCATCTTCTTCGGCAAGCCACTTGATGGCCAAGTTCAATGCCGCCACTTCCGTCTCGAACGATGACGTCCAACGACTGCCCTTCTGTGTTCTGGTGGTGATGTGGATTGGTGCAGATGCAGAGCCCGACGTGACCACCGCTGCGCTACCCCCACAAGAGTTACCACACTCCGCGGACCCGTCCGTGTAAATGGTCACCCTTTGAGAGCCCGCTGCTGCGATAGTCTGTAGCGAGTCTTCTAGCAGTGCTTCCTGGCTTCGGAGCGTCTTGCCCCCCTTAGCTAGGAGCGATTTGACTCGCCACAACTTGCCTCATCCCAACAACCAGGGTGGTTTACGATTATATAGGAACGGCTCTCTTGGATGGTCCTCCAGGCCAATATTACCACAGATTTCTTTCGCCAGATCGCTAAAGCAACTCCTGTTCTTCCACCTGTGATGGACAGGAGCTGCATGGAGAGACCGTCTTGGGTTACTAGCATGGACTCTAGCCGACTTCTCCCAGGCTATCGCACAGTTCCTGCGCATGCTAGCAACAAAAGAGAGGGCCTTAGCCTCCGTGCGTAGGCATTCTATGGGAGTGTCTGAGGTCTGTCCCGTGATTGACCTCAGCGCTCTGTTATTGACCCGTTCAAGGATCTGCCGATTTGTATTTGCTAACCAGGGCTGCCATGCTGCTCCACAGTAGTGTAAAACACTACCGATTGTGGCCTTATATACCCTAGTTAGGTAACTTCTGTCCCAGCCCCACTCTTTGGAGGCCAGGGACGACAGAATCTTGATTCTTCCGAGCGTCTTTGACTTCACTGCCTCTACCTGTGGTCGAAACGTGAGCGTTCTATCGAACGTCACTCCCAGGAAGGTAGGAGTCTTATTTACTCGGAAGGGTTGACCATTCAATGTCAAACTCGGAGACCATGAGGCCTCTTTCGGACTTGAGGAGAAGAAAGACACCTCGCACTTTGCCGTGTTAAGGGTTATGCGGTGGTTCTTGCTCCAGACCGAAAAGGCTTCTACTGCTTCTTGTACTATTCGGAGTGCCACTTCCTTGTCCTGATGAGACGCCCAGACAGCGATGTCGTCAGCGTACATGCTTACGAGGGCCCCGTCCGGGGCTTCGTCCCTTATTCCGTCTATAAAGAACAGGAATAGTAGCGGTGACAAAACTGCCCCTTGGGGGACCCCTTGATGCAGCTTCCTTGACCTGCCCGTGACTCCATCAATTCGGACATTGGCCCTCCTATCCGACAAGAAGCCTCTTAGCCACCTCACTAGTCTCCGCGGAACGCCCTTCTCTAACATAATTGTTAAGAGCCTGTTCCTCCACACCGTATCGTATGCCTTGCTAAAGTCCAATAGCGCCAATACACTCCTCTTAGCCGGCTGGCTCTGGAAGCCATTACTAATGGACTGTGAGAGCCGCAACACTTGTTGTTGTTGTTGTTGTTGTTGTTGAAAGTATTCGTTTAGACATATCAATAATAATAGTAATTCTATAATGTATTATTTTCGAATAATATATATATATATTATATATAATAGTTTATAATTGTAATATTCACGATGCGATATATGTGTCGTTTATGTGCAGCTGTATCTTATGTAATGCACATAGGTGTATATCTCTTATACGTATTAGTATTGTAAGTAGGTATATATTTCGAAGCTTGAAACATACCCGAAATACTGATTTGCTGTTTCGAAATATTATATTTTAAAGAGGTCACTTTTTCGAAAACATTTAATTTAAAAAAAATATGTTTCGAAATCAATTCGAAATGGAAAACATACTGAATATTTTCTAATCTATGCTAAATAAAGCCATTCTATTAAACTACATGCAATATATATATATATATATATATATATATATATATATATTCTATATATATATATATATATATATATATATTCTATATATATATATATATATATATATAGAAATAAATAAAAATATATAAATAATAAAATAAAAACAGTTAACAAAGATTGTTTTCATGGGCACATTAAATAAAGTGTTGTGTACCTAATTTACCATTTAAAATAATAAAAACACAAAGTTAAGTGTTATTATAATAAGTTTTGATATATATAAATACATTTTTTTTAAAAGTGATTAAAAATCAATCAAAAATTGTAAAAACAATGTTATTTTATAAATTAAAAAGGTTTTAAATATCTATGATATTATTTAAAATTAAGACAATGAACAAACCAGAATTACCCAAAACAAATCCTGTATGAATCATCTTAGAAACCTGACCCGAAATCATGATAGTAAATTCGGGTAGTAAATTACCAGAAAATATCCGATACCATTTACAATAATACTACATATACATATATATGAGAAATAATAGTATCAGTGATATGTATATATATGTCCGGTGTTATATATATATGTATATATATACGTATAAGTATATGTGTATACAATATATCTTATGTATTTAAGTTTGATGATAAATCTATACTTTGAAAATCATAAAGAGATCACAGTCTGATACCAAATATGTTGTTAAGCAAAGATATAACATTCCATTTATATGTAACTTAATTAATAGTACTCTCAGCCACTACTAGCAGTAGTATCAAAATCACTGAAATAGATATAGGTTTTACACGGATTTTATACAACACTGTTATCATTATATATTAAATTATATTCAATATAAGTTAGCTTTTACTCGCCACATAGATATGTATAGAATTTAAAACAACATATCCTATTAATTTGTTATATATTAGTAATAACACATGGTTTTCATCATGAATAATAATTTAAAACATAATTTAACATTTTAAAGGTTTACTACGAAGCAAATTTTCATTAATACGAACATTAAACCTATGTGGCGCTGTTTATATTTTATTAACAAAATCGAAAAAAAGATTTCGCGTAATTGTTATATCCCTCTTCGCAACCTCTTCGCTAGTACTACGTATAGTCACATGTTAACTAGACCCACCGCTACCCCTCACTACAGTCATTAACTAGACCCACCGCTACCCCTCACTACAGTCGTTAACTAGACCCACCCCTACCCCTCACTACACATGTTAACTAGACCCACCCCTACCCCTCACTACACATGTTAACTAGACCCACTCCTACCCTTCACTGCACATGTTAACTAGACCCACCCCTACCCCTCACTACAGTCATTAACTAGACCCACCCCTACCCCACACTACACATGTTAACTAGACCTACCCCTACCCCTCACTACAGTCATTAACTAGACCCACCCCTACCCCACACTACACATGTTAACTAGACCTACCCCTACCCCTCACTACAGTCATTAACTAGACCCACCCCTACCCCACACTACACATGTTAACTAGACCCACCCCTACCCCTCACTACACATGTTAACTAGACCCACCCCTACCCCTCATTACACATGTTAACTAGACCCACCCCTACCCCTCATTACAGTCGTTGGAGAGAGCTAAGCCATCCACTAAGTCAGTACTAGACTGCATGATGGAGGCAGTGGACGGCTACATCGCTACACTCGAGGAGAAGGTCGGGGAGCGTACCGCAGAGCTAGCATCGGCTAAAGTTAGTGTGGGTGGTGTGTGAGGTAGTGGTGTGGGTGTGAGGGAGTGGTGTGGGAGTGGTGTGGGTGTGAGGGGGTGGTGTGTGAGGGGGTGGTGTTGGTGTTGTGAGGTAGTGGTGTGTGTGAGGGAGTGTTGTGTGGGTGTGAGGGAGTGGTGTGGGAGTGGTGTGGGTGTGAGGTAGTGGTGTGTGTTGTGTGAGAGGGTGGTGTGAGGGAGTGGTGTGGGTAACCTTGTAACCTTGTAACCAATTTGTTTAGACACTGCGATCAACATCAGTAATGAGTTTTCGGTGGTGTATCGTATATTAAATATTATAAGCTATATTAAATAGATGTGTTTTCAATTTGACTTTAAAGGTGTGGTCAGAAACTATAGATCTAATTGAGTGAGGTAGGGAGTTCCATAGTTTAGGTGCTATTATAGAAAAAGAAGATTCCTGTTTTTTATTAAGTGATAAATTTATTGGTATATTTAGTTTGTATTTATGTATTGTTCGTTGTGGTCGGGATGACTTGTAGTTCGTAAGTAGTTCAGTAAGATAGTCAGGTTTATTATTATGGGTGGCATGGTGGGTCAGTAGGAGTAATTTGTATTGTATGCAGTAAGTGATGGGTAGCCAGTGAATGGATTTCATATAAGGTGTGATATGTTGTCGTGAGTATTTTTGTATCCTGAAAATGGTTTTGATGGCTCTATATTGTAATTTAGTGAGCATTTTGATAGTATGTGCTGGGAGTGAATTTAAAGTAGAGTTACAGTAGTCAAGTCGGGGCAGTATTAAGGAAGTAACTAGTAGTTTGGCAAGTTCAGTAGTTATGGAAGGTCTAATAAGTCGGATCGTATGTAAGGTGTAATTAATGGACTTCGATATATTAGTTATATGTGGTAGATAAGACAGCTTTTGGTCAAGTGTGAGGCCGAGGTTTTTAGCTTGGTTAGAGTATTAATTTATTTATTAATTTATTTATTTATACTTGATTAGATTATTGATAATAATAGGTGGTATGGAATGATGTCCTGGGAATGTATTTATTAATAAAGCTTTTGTTTTAAGGCTATTAAATAGTAGGGAGTTATTTGAAAGCCATTTACTAATGTCATTAATGCATTTATTTATATTATTTATGTTATTGATTGGGTCAGGTAAATTACAGTATAGCTGTAAGTCATCCGCATATGAGTGAAAGTAAATATCGGGGTATTCGTCAAGTAAAGTAAAGGGGAAATATATATATTAAAGAGAATTGGACCTAAAACAGAACCTTAGGTACACCATGAGTTGTGTGGCGGGGTTCTGTTATGGTGTTATCTATACATATAGAAAAGGATCTGTTAATTATGTAGGATGTAAACCAACTAAGGACAGAATCTTTAATACCAATGTTCTCTAATCTTCGATTAAGAATATTATGGTCTAACGTATCGAAAGCCGACGACAAGTCAAGTAGAATCAGTATGGTGGGAGTATTTTTTGGAAATAGTAGTATATTGTTTAAAGTATGGAGTAGTGAAGTTTCAGTGCTCTTGTCCGTTGTATAAGCACTTTGTAATTTATGCAGTATGTTATTATTATTGATGTATGTTCTAAGTTGTTTAGTAATTATTCTTTCAATTGTCTTAGATATGAAAGAAAGGTTTGATATGGGATGATAATTAGAAAGAGTTGACATATCAATGGACTGGTTTTTAGGGATGGGAATTACATGGGCATATTTCATGTTGGATGGGAAGATACCTGCAGTTAGTGAGCGATCGATCATTTTTTTGTAGAATGGAGAAAGAAGGGATGAAAGATAATGTAATAAACATAATGGAATTGGGTCTAGTTTACATGTAGATTTAACTGTTAATAAAAGATTCTTGATATTGATAATGGTTGGTAATGAAAAAGTGGAAAGTGAGTATATTGGGCTTGATATTGGTGGGATGCAGGGTCGAGGGAGAGTATCTATAATTGATGATGTTTTTATATAAAAGTAAGAGTCAAAATTAGTCGCATTAGTTAAAGGGGAGTTATCAGGCAGTATTCGTTTTGTCAGTTTTCCTAGTAGTGTTGACAATATTTTAAATAATTTCTTAGTATATTTTCCAGCTGATTTAATTTGATCTATGTAATATTTATTTTTTAGCAGTTTTTATTAATTTTCTATAATTAGAAAGTGAATGTTTAAAAATATTTAAATCATTTGAGCTTTTGGATTTTCGCCAATTCCTTTCTTTAATTCTAAGTGAGCGTTTTGTTGTGTGTAACGAATTATTGAACCATAACGTATTATGTCGAGCTGTATAAGTTTTAGTGATAATAGGGGCATGTTTATCTAGGACAAGACTAAGGTTACTATCAAAGCTGTCTATATGTGATGAATCTGTTATATTGTTGTACAAAATGTTGAAGTCATTTATAAAATTAGCAATATTTATATTATCTAATTTTCTGTAGTGAACTTTCTTGGATGGTCTGATTGGTTTAGGGATATGTAGGGAGCAGCTAACAAGGTGGTGGTCAGTGATTAAACTATGAACATTAGTATTAGAAATTATATTAGAAGATGTGTTAGATATAATTATGTCTAATATGTTTCCAGATGAATGTGTGGAAGACTTGACATGTTGTAAGAAATTATGACAATTTATGATATTAATAAATTTATTTGAATTATGCGAGTTTGGTAAAATTGGTATATTGAAATCACCAAGTAGTATACTGTTGGTGGAGATCATAGACAATAGGTTGTCAATTTCATCGATGAAGTAAGGAATTGAATTATTAGGAGGTCTATAAATTGTTATAATTGTAAGTGGTTGTGATTTAGGAGGGTGAAAGGTACATGAGAAGGCTTCTGAATTATCAAGTGATAGGTCACTTGACTGTATTAGTTTTAAGGCATTTGAATATAGCACACCGACACCGCCACCATAGTGTGGGCCGGGGCGTGGTAGGTGAATAAAGTTAGTAGTTGGGGTATTAAGGGATGCAATTATGGGTAGATCCTTGATAGAAAGCCAAGTTTCTGTTATACATAAAATATCTATCTTATTATCATGAAATATATTTAAAATAATATCTACTTTATTTCTAATGGAACAAGTGTTAAGTGTGGCTACCTTTAGTAATGGAGAAGAAGATAAACGTTTAGTTGAGGGTAATAATGTTGGTAATGAAGATATATATGATGGTATATGTGATGAGGATAGTAGGTTTGATGGTAATAGTTATAATTCATTAGATATTATAGGTTGTGAAGATAGATGTGAAAGTGGAGATTGGTTATTGGTTTGAAATAATGGTGGAATAGGAGTGGTTGAAGGTAATTGTGAAGATTGATGTGATGACTGAGAATTACTGATTGATGAATTCAGTGAATTGATATTTAATCTATATGCATTGTAGGATGTAGACCATGTATTGTATGTGTCATTTGATATATACATTGGGTTCTTATTCCAGTCTATCTTGGAGTTGGTCAAATGACGAAGTTCAAAGGAGTTAGTGTAGTCATTGAAGGTACATTTGACATTAGATGGGGCTAGGTTAGATTTTGTTGCATGTAAAAGAACTCTACCACGTGTTTGCTCAGTGATAGATCGTTCAGCACGAATGTATATGTGATTGTATATTGAGTTACTGCGGATGAATGGAATTTTGGAGTAGAAGTAGGAACACTGACTTGGTGTATTAAAGAAAATAATAACAGTTGCATTAGAAAAATTATATGATTTGAGAGCATGTGTAGGTATATTGATGTAAGTGAGTAATTCTAGAAAAAATTCACGAGATTTTTCGGATGGTTTAATATGCTCAATAACTACAGAAAAGGAGGATGGGTGGTTAGGTGAGTAATGGTTGGTAGTGGAAGATGGATTAGGGACTGGTCTAAAATGTATGTTAATGGGTGATTCTAGGAGGATAGGGATAGGGTTAGGGGGTGGGGGAGGGAGGGGGAGGAGTAATATGAATGGTTGAGTACTTGTAGTTTGATTTGTTGTTTGATAATTGTGAGGATATATTGAGTAGGGTTAGGTCCTGTTGTTCAAGGCGGGTAGATATATCTTTAATGAGGAAGGAAAGAGTGTTGAGTAGGTCAGTCATGGTGGTAGAAAGTGGAGGGATAGTGGGCGAAGGAATGAGGGAGGATTTTTGGAGGCAAATTTTGCACGAAAATTTAAATGAAGGAGATTTTAATACAATTGTAAGGCAAGCTATTATGTGCATTGAGGCATTTCAAATGTATAGCTGAGTTACATGAACAAGTGACAAAGTTTGTACATGTAATTATAGAGTTACATTAGATGCATGTATTAGACATATTTATGTGTATGTATATATTTATATTTACTATGTGATAATTTTACAAATTCTTGGAAATAACAATAAATATTTTATGGCTTATTTCAATAAACAAAATACAAATGCATAAACTGTATATAAATGTAGTTATATAGTATAATATTAGTGTGTGGTAGTGGTGTGGGTGTTGTGAAGTAGTGGTGTGGTTGTGTGGTAGTGGTGTGGTTGTGAGGTAGTGGTGTGGGTGTTGTGAGGTAGTGGTGTGTGTTGTGTGGTAGTGGTGTGTGTGTTGTGAGGGAGTGGTGTGTGTGTTGTGAAGTAGTGGTGTGGTTGTGTGGTAGTGGTGTGGGTGTTGTGAAGTAGTGGTTTGGGTGTTGTGAGGGAGTGTATGAGAGATTGAGATGCCTTGTACAAATCTCGAGTTAGCTATATATATTCTTACTATATATGTCATGTAAATAACACACACACAGGCGAACATGGAGACGTTACTACTGAAGATGTTACCAGTAGAAGTTGCCTCGTCACTAGCTTGCGGAGAGATGGTTTGTTATCCTACTACATATAGTATCAATAATACTATAGTATCATGAATACTATAGTATCAGTAATACCATAGTATCAGTGATAGCCTACTATAGTTATAGGTATACCTACATTCCTATCACTGATAACACTGATAACATCACTCATGTATAACGTCGCTCACTGATGACCTCATACATTCATGCGATCCTATACTTAATGTATGTTATAACGTTATATATTTGTATCAAGATATGCAACGTATATTGTACCTTGTTGCATCAGTTGATTATATATATAATGAAAAGGAATTATAGATATTTATAAATATTTATATATATATATATATATATATATATATATAATATATATATACGTGTTTATGTATAATATTAAAATGATTTTAAAAACTATATGCCATATTTAGAAATCTTCCACTCTCTTTACTTCATATTGTTTATACCCAGCTAGGTTTATACAAATGGGTGCAAATTTAATAATGATATGTATTATTTTATATTTACATTACAAATTACACGTTACGTTTCAATATAGACTAGTATACTCTATGTTTAGATATCTAAACAGTGAGTCACATGTTAACGTATCATAGTAATAGGAGGGTAACCATCATTATGATAAGCAATACTGCTTTTATAATTTATTAATAATGCCTTCATCAGGTAATAATAATGATAATTGTGTATAAATGAATGATCGGCTCTCGTTAAAAACATGGATGCATTAACATGAGAGCGGCTTCGAAGGGATATTAGAGCCTTAAGGTTATAAGTGAAAACTTCATCTAAGTTCCTGTATGGGATGAAAGGACTCCACTAAATAAAAATAACAATAACAATAACAATATATAAATATAATAATAATAATATTAATTATTATTATTTAGTAGAAGACGCATTTATTTGTTTCTCTTTTATCTCGTAGTTTATGTTATAGTACTTGTGATTCCTCCAAAAGGGCGTCAAAGTAGGATGCAATCTTTTCTATTGTTGTCACTTGATAAGACGACACCCCCTTACCCTCTCATGGCTCACACTCCAGGTAGTTATTGTTTTTTCTCTCGTGCAAATCGATATCTTAATAAACGATAATCAAAACATAAGAAAAAATTTGTTTTCACATTTGTATTGTATTTTCCTCAGCCTTCGTAATCATTTATAACGCGTACAAGTCGACAAGTTCTCGACGGGGTATATTCCAATCCATTAGCATCTCGTATATATATGATTCAATAAATAGTACATACGACCTACACTGCGCTATACACGTACATCACTCGACGGCCAGGTGGAACCGGAATCTTTCGACTCGGTGACAATATTCTTCAGCGACATCGTCGGCTTTACGAAGCTGTCCTCCGACTCCACTCCTCTAGAGGTCGTCTCCATGCTCAACGACCTCTACACCGACTTCGACCACGTCATCGATCAACACGACGTGTATAAGGTAACGCACGCGCGTGTGTGTGTATCAGAAGTGATACAAACACGAGTCTTAAGGTCCCGAGTGTTTAGTGAACGCGTATACATTGTATATAATCGAATGCGATTATATATATATATATTATTTATATTATATAATTTTTTTTTATATATATGTGTTTAATGTATTTTTATTTTTTTAATTTTTTAATATAATATTAAATAATTTATTACTAAAATTGAATTTCTATTATTCAAATAATTTTATATTTGTCATTATTTATAATATTATAATCATATATTTATCATTATTCCGGAATATAATAGTATTATTTTTAATTAATAATATCTTATTTATTAATATTTTTAAATTTTATTTTAAAATTATTAAAAATACATATATAAAAAATGAGTATATAATTATAATATACATACCTATACCTACCTATACCTAACTAACTATCTTTATCTATTGCTTAATTCTTCTAAATACTAAAATAATAACTATAATATATAAAGATATAAATTATATTTTGGTTATTATAATAAATCTGACTCAGTTTGAATTAACAAAAAATAATGAAAATAAAATATATGAAAATTAATTATAATTTAAAACTCATTAAATATAATCAAATAAATTCAATCTATATATAGTAGTATACCACTATTAAAATATTACATGTTATTTTTGTACTGTTATTTATTTTCCGTTATTTTTTAGTACAGATATACCTGATCTAATATTAAAATCGTATATAAATCGCGCAATTAAGTAGCCTGTAGTAATTCGGCTAACTTAAACCGCTCTCATCGACAGGTCGAGACAATAGGCGACGCCTACATGGTGATATCGGGCGCCCCCTCTCGCAACGGAATAGAACACGCCTCCGAGATAGCTTCGATGGCGATAGATCTGGCGGTGACGTCGTCCCGCTTCATCATCCGGCACCGGCCCGATCAACGGCTTCAGCTTAGGGTCGGAGTTCACAGCGGGTCGGCCGTGGCGGGTGTCGTCGGTCTCAAGATGCCGAGGTCAGCGCTCCCCCCCCCCGTGTTCTGTTTGAAACTCGTTACTAACATTCGATTCGGCGATTAATACTCTCGTATGCACATCATGTGTATGTATGTATGTATATATATTGTTATTTGTATTTGGTGGTGTCCTTTCATCCCGTCCCAGGAACTTAGATGAAGTTTTCACTTATAACCATATATGGCTATAATGTCCCTTCGAAGCCGCTCTCGTGTTAAGGCATCCATGGTGGTAACGATAGCCGATCATTTATTTATTCACAATTATAGAAGATCACTTCTAAATAATATTTAAGACACATTTTATAAAATTAATTAATGGTCCGGATGAGGCTCGAACCAGTGTCCTACTGCTTGTGTGTCTGACGCCTTAGCCACTGTGTTACACAGAGAACGTATCTATATATAGTACTCGCTTATTTAATAGTTGTGTTAAAGTGTAGAGTAAGATAATCATATACGTATCCCATTAAATTATATTTGATGTAATATATAGAGTAAAACCCATCTATAAGAAATCTCGTTATATAAAAATCTCTTAAAGGAAAAAGTAATGTTTTATTATATATATATATATATTGTTAATTAGTTAGATTGTATCAATTTATCATAAAATAATCCTTATAAGAAAAAACTTATTAGGAAAATAACTATGGAAAATAATCCTTATATAAGAAAGTATTGCATATTTTTTAATTATTTGAATTTTATTTACACGAATTAAGTTAAAAACTAGTAATATATATATTTATATATTTTTATTTATATATATCTATATATATATATATATACATATTAATGTCTGACTCCCCTATCATCAAACACCATTAACGTAGGAGCTTCATTGTAGCATGTATTACCTGAAGGGCATGTACTATAAAACTAGTAACGCCAATCTCCCATATACACACATGTATATACGTTTACATCTGTTTCACTTACTCTTCCCCTAATATCTATGTTTAGTTAACATTGTACGTCGTACATAGTGTGTGCACGCCTGCATGTGTGTGTTTGTGTGTATTAGCGTGTATGTATTTGTATGCGCGCTCCTGCGTGTATGTGTGTGAAATGATTTCAAAGAATCATGCTATTATCTGTATTCATAGTGAATCACATTATCTACACCACTAGTATAATTATAGTAGTTTTCTAATAATAGAAATAAATTTACCAGTTATTTAGTTATAATAATTAGTAGATTAAATTATACTGCATGTGTTCACTAAATTATAAATAATATTTAGGATTTTTAAATTATAATATGTATGTTATATATGTTATTCTAATAGCATATTCTAATTAGAAAATATAGTAAAATAATATTCTGCTTTCGAAATAGAACATATTATTTTCCGATAATAGTATTATTCAATTAGTAAAATACTGATTGTCACATGACAATATAGATCATTATATAACTAATTTCCCGACAGAGAAATATTTGACTAACATTTATTATGTCCAACCCCCCCAGAACACAAACTATTATTAAATATGTATCTAATCTTCTAAATGATATAGTAATAAATGAACGTTTTGTTTTCACTAATTCGTATATTAGTCAAATGATTGGTGATAATGTTAATATTTTTGACAAATTAGTCATTTAACCATTGACTAATATTAGTCAACATACCAATATATAGGTTGCCTACTAACTAACTACCTACCATCATTCCTCTTATTATGTAATTACACTTTAGTGAATTATTACTACTATTATTTAAGTGTCTTAAATAAACTACTATTATGATTACTATACCCGACCACATCACTGCCGCAGGTACTGTCTGTTCGGGGACACGGTGAACACAGCCTCGCGGATGGAAACCACGTGCGTTCCCATGAAGATACAGCTCAGCGAACACACGAAGCGGCTACTAGATAAAATAGGCGGTTTTCTGGTCCACGAGCGAGGTCTAATATCAGTCAAGGTCAATAGCAACTATTAATTATATCGGTAAACCACTTATATTTCTATACTAAAATTGTCCATTAATAACAATGTTATAAATTATAAACTAACGGTTACTTAAATAAACGACAATATATTTATATACATGATGATGATGATGATGATGATATGTATTATATGAAAATTTATAATAGTATACCAAAGATAGGAAATCTGCTAATGCGTATTTTGTAAATTGTTATGTTACGCTTGAGAGATGTGATCTTATCATCGCATCATGGTTCAGGAATACAACATTGAATTTGTTACAAAAACAATACAAAGACTCGTTTTTAAATACAATATTTCAATATGATCTTATTAAATTCATAATACACACATTGTTTGGCATGTCGACATAAATAATATTAAAAACATTGTTCAATTCAAACCTAATTTATAATTAAATCCGTTATTGTAATAATATATTTATATAGAAATACCAAATTAAAAATATTAATGCATTTTCCAAATATTTTACAAATAAATCAATATCTCTTATATCGTTGATTCAAAGATTGAAATCATTGAAATATAATTAAATATATCACTGCAAAGTATCTAGTTTGGAGTACAACAAGTAATCATTGTAGAAATAGTGAATGGACGTCTTGTCCTTTGTGTAAACTATAATCGAAAGTGTGAGAAACAAAACTAATATACATAAATATTATAAACGAAAAATAAATAAACGAAGTCAAATTTTGTTTACGATCATAATAATAATATATAATGTAATATATTATATGTATAGTGAGATATATACATTTAAAAATAGTATTATATTATACAATTTAATAAATTTATATAATTGATATAATTGATTGCGTTTTAGGGAAAGGGAAACATGACTACGTATTGGTTGCTAGGAAGAGAGGGTAGTCAACAAATGCCTGACGAATTTCTAAGAGACGTCAATGATAAACAAGATTAATAGGATGTATCGTGCCATAAACCAAGAATACATTTATATTTGTTACTAGTATAATATATATATATGTATATATAATTATGCTACATTTTATAATTCGTAAATTCATTCCAAAGTTCAATCAAATGATCTTCAATTACGTATATATATATATATATATATATATATATATATATATATATATATATATATATATTAATAAACAATTGTTTATAAACTATTACACTGTTAATCCTATTCTAGTGAGCAAAACGTTAACTCATTGTATATAAACCTGTCACACACGCGTATTATACAATCATATTCATTAAATTCTTTATCAGCGATGACTCACCTCTACTATTCGTGTGTAATTTAAGCCCCTCCCCTAACTCCGCCCCCCCCCAGGAACACTAGTCGACTAAACGGTTATACAGGCGATCCGTAAAATGCTTTACGAAACTCGCCGTGCGAAACAAGAAATATGTTCTATTTTGCCGTGCGTACGTAAGAAATCTGTGTTTTGTCATGCGATAACTCGCACAGCATTTTACGGATCGCGTTAATACACCACGTTTTCGTCGAAGTTGTGACTAAATACGTACGCCATTCGTATCAGTAAGCACTTGTTACCTACTCCTTAGTGTAACACGTGACAACTGTATTCCACATTATTAACCATTATTTACTTTGAAAATAGCACAATCATTTATATATTGAATATTTTCGTATTATTCACATATTACTTATAATATCACGTGACACGTCGTGTTGCGCCTGATACATCATATAATATCACACATTACTTTACTAGTATTTTAAATAAAAGTTCAATGATTTATTTTGAGAAATCCTATATTAATTGTATTTCGCATTAAATAATAATATTGTCCATTATTGTCCTATATATATAAATATAGAAAAATACTAATATTCAAATATAATTAAATAATTATAAATATATTCTAACTAATGACTAATAAACAATAAAATATACTGAAAGTAAATGTTATGTATAATAGTATTTAATTATTGTTTAATAATTAGGAAGACATTATTGAGATAAAAAATATGTACCAATAAGACAAATAAATGTAATTATCTATTAAGAATGACATTATATATTAACAATGAGATGTATTTTAATAGGGACAATAGACTATATTATATGGCCTATAAAATAGAGAAACCTACAATACTATTAATATTAAAGGATATTAATACCTATAATAAAAAGGTAATGAATAATTAAATGTTTAAACTACGTTTTTGTAAACTAAATATAATATACTATATATATAAACAACAAATTAGGTTGTTTGTGGATATGTTTAGATTATAAGTAGATCATCTGATATAAATGGTAATACATAATTACTTTATAGTAGTGATAATATTTAGAACCATAGGTATTATATATAATTAGTTAAAATGCAGATAGGTTAGTTCCGGATGGGGTTAGTTAACTTTATAATAAAATGAGGTCGTATCTAGGGGAAACAAAATGGGAGATTTCCTATATCTCATATTGTATAATAGTATTTAAGATATAATTGTATATTTATAATTCCAGGCGATCTAACGATAATTGTGAATATATTCAGAAGAATTCCTATACGATCTTAACATATATGTAACAATAGTATACTATCCTAATTTGTATTGCTACAAGAGAAATACATCTGCGGTCTAAAGTGCTGGTGAAACATATGCATATTTACATGGTGAAGATAGGAATATTTTTTAAATAAAGTAGTTCTAACATAAATAAGAGAATTAATAAATGTGTGTATTTCTTATTCCCTTAATGACATTTAGATATATAACTAAAATAATAGAATTATATGATAATTGTAATATGATGATAATGAGACCAATACAATTTAAAATTACAGTAATTCCAGTAACCAAATTTGACTGTAGGGTCTTACTTATTATATATAAACAGATAAGTAGTATGATAAAGTACTGACATTTTCATATGAATTTATTAATTCGGTCAAAAGTTATAAATCGGAAAATATTTAAAATTAAGTTTAAAAAAAATTCTACATAATTAAAATATAAATGCTCAGTTATAATTAAGGGAAGGTATAAATACTTGTGTTTCATTGGCTATACGCTTTGTATATTAGAATAGCTTAATCGCTAAAATGGTACCAGGTTAATTATAATTCAGACTATAGCATATATATATGCTATAGGGGAGAGTATTCGAATACCGACACCCTAACAATAAATCACCATAACTTTATTATTTATCAATTAAATATTTCCAAATTTTATTTATAAGTATTAAGTAGGTATATACATATAATATCTATTTTTAAATTTAATTTAGTTTGTTTAACTCTGAAATAACAGGGGTGTCGATATTAAATTAAACAATTAATTTATTTGAATTTTCCAAGTATTTATATAATGAATACTTGTGTTAAATGACCTAGTAGTACAAATTATAGTTTTGAAAGTATAACTTCCAAGACTTCTGGATATCCGGATTATTACTTTAACTGATTAATATATATAGTAGAGTAACATATTTTATAAATAATTTAAGAAATTTGATATAGTATGTCACATGTTATATATTTTTATTTATAAGTAATAATAAATTATATAAGATTACAATTTAATAATTACATTATATAATTACATAAGTAATTATGAATAATACATATATATATATATATATATATATATATATATATATATATATATGCATTATAATAGCATAATAAAGTAGTAGTCGATATAAAATAGATATAATAATATAGTAGTTGTATTAAATATTATATAAACGTATGTAAATATTCATATATAAATACATTCGAGACTACTATACATAATATAGTCTATAAATAACTATTATAAATATGTGTACAATAAAATCATAATAATAATAAAAATAAGAATAGAGTTACTCGTTGAGAGTCTGCACACAGGTGTGTACCGACTCTAGAATATTCTTGATACGACTATTACATCCGGGGGTGTCGGGTATATAGAGTAGGGTGCAGTCGACACCCTTATAGGGGGAGGCCACGCTAGACGCCATGGATATCTCGGCACCACGTTCGTGTACGGGCATCTCTCGTGGTTTAGAGGTCGTTAGTCGAACTGCCGAGTAGTTAACCTTTGAACTGCGACCTCCTACCGGTCCGCTGGTGAGTGCGTCGTGGACATAAGCTAGGTTCATATGTCCTCGGGTGTGATCACCTCCCGCGGTACATACATGGTCGTTGCTATCCCGTAACGTAGCATTGTAGGTGTGGTCGTGAATTACGCCTACACGAGCGATGGGCGTGGTCTCACTCGGTTTAGAACCGCCTCCCGTCGCCGCTGCAGCGTTACGCTTGACCGACTTCGAGCGCCCGTCTTTCTTGGATGTACCCGCACGTTTAGGGGTGCTTCTATCTCCATCCGAGTGGCGTGGAGATTGCGTATCTTGACGGGACTTGCGGCCGAAACAGTTTAATCTCTTCAGGAGCTTCATTTTCGAATTAATCTATGGGATAGGTAATAAGTATATAGGTTAATATCTTATATATCATAATAAGTAAATATCCTATAACACAGATATAAAATAATATAAATAACGCTGAAAATGTGATATATTAATGAATGTGCGATATATTCACGTTATTGCAATGATTAATAATACGTTATTCCCTGTAGAGAAGGAGTAAGAGAATATACTTACCGATTACATTTGTTATTGTCTCACTATAGTGAGCCATTACTATAGTAGTCACTAATAGTGAGTCACTACTAGTGAGTCACTACTAGTGAGTCACTATGGTGTACTGGTGACGTAGTTCGTAGTTTTGTTTACTCTTGAATACATATTTTATTTTGGAGTTATGCCAGGGAGGTTATGCAGAATATTATTTTTTTATGGAAAACAGTATCAAACAATGGTTAGCTGGTTTTGATTTGGATTAAGTTGTATGTGTAATAGGCGTAGAGTAATGCATGTATTAAGTTGTAATGTTTGGGCAGCAGTTTGAATTAGTAATAAAGGATATTTTAAAGTATATATACTTTATAATGTTTAGGTTTATTAATTATCAGAGTATGCATAGGGGAAAGTAACCGAATACTGACAGTGCCGGACACGAATACGGACACTCTCGGTATCTCAGAAATGTTATAATTATATAAATATAAAAACATAATTATATAAATAGTCTAAAAAAGTATTTTTAATTTTTTAATTATGCAAAATATTGCTGCTATATCAAATAAACCGATTTTTTTTATTACATTTTTAAATTTATGAAAAAAATGTCAACCTAAAACCTTCTCAAGAATATATAAACGTATCGATACAAAATATAACAATATAATATTAAAATATATAGTATTATAAACATTATATACATATGTATATGTAATTATATAATTGCTATATTTGTCCCTAATATGGACAATCTATAGAGTACCATCTATATATGTCTTAATACGGATACCCTATAACCAATCAGTGCGAAGCGTATGAACTATTCTGATTTTCATAAAAATCGCGTGCGTTATAATAGTAATACTACCAATAAAGCTAAATCTAAAATTTGTATTATTTAGATACTTAAATTGTATTATTTATTAAAAAATAATAAAAAATAAATAAATTGTTAACTAATTAAATTAGAATAAATTATTCATAAAATTAATTATAAATAATGTAATTGTAATTTATCTGATTGATTCATCAATAATATATATAACTTATTTAGTGGTATATAGGGTGTCTGTATTATAATACAGGGTGTCCGTATTCTGACGTGTGTACCGAATACGGACACCCCGTTATCTATGGAATTAAAAGATTAAATACAATTTTAAAATTACAATAATATCTATAATCATATATGATATTATATATTATATATAATATTAATATATTGTAATTTTTGAATACAAATAATGAATCATAAAATGTTAAGACCATTTATTGTTAAAGTATCCGTATTATGTTACTTTCCCCTATATGAGTATACTCTATATATACTATAGTGTAGAGTCTATACAATAGAGTCTATAGGGAAGTGATGATTTTTCAGCAGATATTTAGTTGATTTAGATGAAACTAGAGAGTAAAAGTTAAAATGGTAGGGTTAGATAATTAGGTATTTAAATTTTGTGTATTATTTAGTTCTTTTTTTTATATCAATATTATTATGATAATGATTTTATTTTATCACAGAAATCCGTATTTAAAATACGCTCTTACGTGAAAAAGGAATATAAATAAATATAATAGTATAATATTAATTAATATATAATACTTATACATGTTTATATATGTATAAATTGATATATGTATAGATATTTACTATGGTATCTAATAATACTATCTAGTATTATACATATCACATACATTATAGGGCTGAGTGAGTGGTTCATCTATCTTTGTAGGTTTATGTGTGTGGTGAGTTTGGGATTATAAGTGTGATGGAGATGATGGAGCATTAATAAATATAATATATGTGGGTCAGATATACAAGAATGGTGTATGAGTTATCCCGGATGACGCTTATAGCTGATGACACAGGGGAAAGTAACTACTAATAAGGACACTCTCGGTATCTCGGAAAACATAAATTCTAAAAAAAGGTTTAATGAATACAATTATTCATAAAATTAATTATAAATAATGTAATTGTAATTTATCTTATTGGTTCATCAACAATATATAGTTTATCTAGTGGTATATAGGGTGTCTATATTCGGACATGGGTACCGAATACGGACACCCCGTTATCTATTGAATACAATTATTGAATACAATTTTAAAATAACAATAATATCTATAATTATATAATATTAATATATTGTATAATAGTATATTGTGATATATTGTATATATTATTATATGTAATTTTTGAATACAAATATTTATACATCACATGTTAAGACCATTTATTGTTAAGGTTTCCGTATTAGGTTATTTCCCCTACACAGTGTATACATCTATTAGGAGATTATTGAATTTAAGCGTATACGCTGTAAACATGTAGGGGAAAGTCTCCGATTACCGACCCCTAAATGATTAGTTGTAATAACTTATTCAATATTAAATATATTTATTTGAAATTTTGTAATTTGAGTAATATTATGGCAATGAATAATGTGGTTATTTTAAATTTTTGATATAATTATATTTACAAGAATAAACAGGGGGATCGGTAATCGGATACATGTGCCTAATACCGACCCCTTCCCCTATTACCGACCCCCTAAAATAATCGTGGTATAATATTCACTACCATATTTTTGCTGATGATATTCAACTGTTTACTTTTTTCCCTATAAATTCTCATAATACCATTAACTCTGAATTAATCGAGTGTGCTAACTCCATAAGATTATGGCTCCTCTCCAATAAACTACTAATTAATTCCTCTAAGACTACTGTACTCAACATATCTACTTCTGAAACTTCCTTTCCAAACTTTACTCTAAATAACATAATTATTTCTCCTTCTCATTCCTCCAAAAACCTAGGATTAGTATTTGATGACAAATTATCATTTAAGAATCATATATCATTCATTACAAAATCCTCCAACTTTCATCTCTTCAGAATTAAAAAAATACAGACATCACTTTCCAGAAACCTTACTAAAACTCTAATGAATGCTCTTGTACCTTCCCGAATTGACTACTGTTCTTCCCTACTGAATTTACTTCCTGCTAAAACTACTGCTCCACTTAATCGGATTTTCCGTTCTTCAATACGTACTACTTACTGTTTAACTCGACTGGATCACTCTACTACAACACCTCATCAATCATCTCGTATGTGGCTACCCTTCTCCCTCAGGTGTAAATTACGTATACTATCTATAATCCATAAATCAATATATTATTTCACACCTAGCTATATCTCTGATCTAATTAAAAAATGTACTATATTATCTTCTCTTCGTTATCAAAATGCTCCTCTACTTATCTCCCATAACTCTAGTAAAACTTCCCTAAATTCTAGAGCTTTTAAAAATTCCGGTCCAACCCTATGGAATTCCCTCCCTCCTACCATTCGTTCTATTAGATCCCACAACAAATTTATAAATCTTACTTCTTCTTTTCTCTCTACCCATAATCATTAAACCATCCAACTTATTATTTGTGTCCGTGTTATATTAAATGTATATCATTATTAAATTGTTATTGTATTATTATTATCTTATTATTATATAAAACTATACTATATCAATGCAGTCTGTAGTATATAACATTACAACGTATCAATGCAGACTGTAGTATATAATAGTCCTTTATATTATTTAGTATTTTTGTCAGTCACTGACAGTCAGTGGTATATTGAATGTATATTATTATTAAATTATTATCGTATTACTATTATTTTATTATTATTTTCTTCCCGCACGAGCGAATGGGTCTATATGACCCTATTTTAGTGCTAATAAACTTAATATCATCATCATCATCATAAATAATTGTAGTATTATAATATCCAATAAAAATAGTAGATATATATAAATATAATTAATTATAACGACGTAATTTATTTTTATTGAATTTATGTTTTAATAGTAATATTAAATTTATATTTAAACTTTATAGTAATTATATTAAAGTAGTGTATATTATTATTTAATATTTATTTATTAATCAATATGTATATAAATAACTGGAATCATGAATCCTAAATCTATGTCAATGATACACAAACAAGTTATAACATAATTTAAAGTAAAATACGGATCTATTTTGATTGAATAATATAAATCACATGGGGTCGGTATTAGGGTAATTTAGGGGTTCGGTATTAGGAGAATCATATGGTTTGATATAATTAAAATATATTGGTTAATAGTTATTCAAATTAAATTATTTGTATAATAGTTATAAACATTTTATTGATCTACAATATTATGCACAACATTAAGTTTTCTTTTAATTAATAAAGTATTTACAATGATTTAAAAAAAGTTATTCAAATATTTAAAAAGTAAAAACAGAATATTACTTGTTATCAAATAACAATTGTAGGATTGCATATTTTTTTAAACAAAATACTTATTCATATTTATCATTAAATTACTAACAGTTCATGTATATATAATTTTTAGATAACTGTTATATTTACTGAGATACGAGAGGGGGTCGGTATTAGGAGGGGGTCGGTAATCGGGGACTTTCCCCTATACATGTTTATATGGGATATAACTAGTATGTTTAGGAGATACTTGCAGTATTTAAATATGACAAAATCGATAGTAGAAAATATGAATTTCTTAAATGTTAATTAATACCTGTCAACATATTAGAAATGGAATTTATAAATAAATAACAACAAGTATATCTGATGATGCTATTTCATTACTAAAATATAGAAATTCATGATTTATTATGAATTTAAACATCTAATTCATATAAATGAATGTATAATAATTAGAATGCTAACAATTATATGTTGTATTAGTATTTATATTAATGTTATAATTGTTAAAATATTTAATTTTCACTTAGATACTTCTTACTAATAACCATAGATTTATAGTTTACAAGTATGTAAACTATAAATCTATGCTAATAACAAAGCCCCTGGCCTTGCTAATAGTTACCGAATAGTTATTTTTAGCCATCCATGTACATTGTACATATAGGTATATAAAATATTATTATAAATGAACTATTATAGTGATCTTACTAATTATTATATATATAAAACATTTATAAATAAAATTACTATTTTATGTGTATAAATATAATCAACATAATAAACATAAAACCATTTCTATATATATACTAATAAAAAATTAATGTTAATTTTTATTTGTATATATTAAATATATATATATATATATATAGTATACATTTATAATAGCATATATGCTTATGCATATATATCCTCCTCATAAAATTACAAATTAGTTCAATAAACGAATACTTATACCTAACATTATCTAACGTTAAACGCATTTATAGTTATTTTGTATTAACATGTAAATGCGTTAATGGTGGCACACTGCGGTATCCGCTTAAAACGTCGGTAATGTACATATATACTACAATGGTAACAAGCAGCATATGTGTATAAGCTTGGGTAGGTATTAGTTAAACTGGATTCACATAGTAAGCATGTGTCCAGTATATAGTGCAGATAATGTAATGGCTATTGACAATGAGCTATTAACAATACAACTATAGTTATATATTGTAGTGTGCATTCTATTATAATCGTGTATAATTCAGTGAATGTTAATCTGTTTCAGTTTAAATTCAGTTTTTTAATTTTATGACTGTATATAAATATTAACATAAATTTAGAATATT
Organism: Osedax fenrisi; assembly: GCA_964019155.1. Classification (NCBI taxonomy): domain Eukaryota; kingdom Metazoa; phylum Annelida; class Polychaeta; order Sabellida; family Siboglinidae; genus Osedax; species Osedax fenrisi. Next base: position 94,500,638 of record OZ025241.1, on the reverse strand, counting down.
AAATTTACTTTATTTAGTTAATATCTGTTTTTATTTATAGTACCTGAATGGAAATTGGTTTTGATGAATGTTTTGTAAAGTTGTGTTTAAATAGGTAATATAATATTAATAAAATGATATTCATATAATAATATTTTACACATTAATAGGAAGTTAATCATTATCTATAGGAATCCTATATAAATCCTATATACAAGTAAATCCTATATACATAGTATATATGTCCGATGAACATTTAAATAAAAATATACAAATAGAATGTAATTATGTTGAATGTAAATCAATAAAATATGTATCTAATCACGGCCTATCAATATTTCATTTAAATGCACGAAGTTTCGTACACAATTTTGATGACATAATAATGTTAATAGATTCAATAGAAATTAAATTCAACATAATTGTGATAAGCGAAACTTGGTTACAAGAATACAATAAAGATTTATATCAAATTGAAAATTATAATGCATGCCATATAACACGTAATAACTTTATAAATAACACATATAATAATAATGCAGGTGGTGGCGTTTCTATCTTTATACAAAACCATTTAAACTATAATATTATGGATAATTTATGCATATCAAAACATGAATTTGTGGATATTCTTACGATTTCTTTAAATATTAATAATAAAAACATTTTAATTAGTGGTATATATAAATCGCCTAAAGCTGATATAATAGATTTTAGTGATTTTATTTATACACATTTTAATTACTTTTCGGCTAAGAGGGACCTTTTTTTGGTGGATTTTAATATTAATATTTTAATAAATAACAATAAAATTAAATATTTTTTAGATAACATTTACAGTTTAGGTTGTTATCCATTAATTACAAAATCAACAAGATATGGAATACATATTAACTCATCAATTGATAATATATATTGTAATTGTAATTACAAACCTATAGTCAACGATATTATAATCAGTGATGTAAGTGATCACCTTCCTATATATGTTGTATATGAATGTGAAACAACAAATTATAAAAAAAACAAATTGAAATATAAATATATTAGACAAATTAATGATACAACAATAAATAATTTAAAAGATAGTATAATCAAACATAACTGGGATTATATTTATACAGATAATACTATAGATTATATATTTAATAAATTTAATGTTGATTTAATAAGATTGTATAATGATAAATGTCCTATTATACAAATAAAAGATAATAAAAAAATTAAAAAACCATGGATTTATTCTAGTCTAATAAAATGCATAAATAAAAAAAATAAATTGTATAGAAATATTTTAAAAAACAAAACTACAGAAAAATTTATTTATTATAAAAAATATAAAAATATATTGACAACTTTATTACGAAAATCTGAATATTTGTATTATTCTTCAAAATTAACAAACAATCATAATAACATAAAAAATACATGGGCTATTATAAATAAAGTTATAAATACAAACAAAAACGAAATTAATTCATTACATAATCCAACTTCCATATAATTTAACGACTATTTTAGTAGTATTGGACCGACATTGGCTAAACAAATAATTAATGAACCTAGTAATGAATCTATATATTCAACAATGAATGAAAATACTAAAGAATCATTGTTTTTATTACCTACGACTTTAACTGAAATACAAAAAGAAATATCAAATACAAAAATAAAATATAGTACTGATTTCAATGATATTAATATGTATATTATAAAAAATATAAGTACAGAAATTTGTCCTATTATTTAACCGATCTTTATCAGATGGATATTTTCCGAATATATTAAAAAAATCTAAAGTAATACCACTATATAAATCAGGAGATAGAAAAAACCAGAGAACTATAGACCTATATCGTTACTCCCACAATTATCTAAGATATTAGAAAGATTGATAAAAAATCGAATTTTGAATTTCATAAATAAACACAACATAATTAATGATTGCCAATATGGTTTCAGAAATATTATTTCAACAGCAGATGCTATTTCTGAAACAGTTGAGATCATAAGTGATAAATTGGAATCATTACAAAAATATGCAATTATTTCAATCGATCTACGAAAAGCATTCGATACACTAGATCATACCATATTGTTAAATAAACTTTTTATATATGGAATTAGAGGTACAGCTTTTAATTTAATAAAAAGTTATTTATCTGAAAGGGAACAATATGTATCCCAAAATGGTCAAAATTCAAATTATAATAATATTACATGTGGAGTTCCACAAGGATCTGTTCTTGGACCACTTTTATTTATTTTATATATTAATGACTTACCGAAAATTTCAAATAATTTTAAACCTATTGTATTCGCAGATGATACTAACTTAATATTTTATGATAAAACAATTTTAAATCTTAAAGATAAAATGCAAACAGATATAAATAAATTATTTAAATGGCTTAATATAAATAAATTATCTATAAATATCAATAAAACTAATGTCTTACTTTTTAATATCAGAAATAAAAATGAAAATATAAACTTAAATTTATATATTAATATTAAATTAAAACAAGTAACTGATATAAAATTTTTAGGTGTATATATTGACGACAAGCTTAATTGGAAAAAACAAATAAATTATGTAGCAACAAAACTTTGTAGAGCAATTGCTATTTTAAATAAAGTAAAACATAAATTCGATATAAAAACATTAATTTTACTATATAATTCTTTTTTTTATTCACACCTAAATTATTGTGTTCAAATATGGGGAAATACTTTTGTGTCTAGTTTATTAAAAATAACTATTATACAAAAACGAGCGTTAAAATGCATATTAGGTACACAGTATAATAGTTCTAATTATAATAAATTGCATTCAACATTCAACATTTTAAAATGTAGTGATATTGTGAAATATAATACAGCTAAATTTATGAACAGGGCAATTAATAAAATGTTGCTTATAAATTTACAGAAATTATATAAAATAAAAACTTATAATAAAAATCTATTTTATAGAATAAAAGTCAGAACAGATCGAAAAGCTTTTTGTTTGACTAATGTTGGACCACAATTATGGAATAACCTAAACATAAATCTGAAATACAATAATAATCCAAATAAATTTAATAAAAATTATAAAAAATATTTAATAAGTTTATATAAAGACTAATGATATACTTTTATTAACAATTTTATTTTATTGACTAATGTTAAATTTTACAAATTAAAAAATTATTATATTATATTTTGTATATACACTTACTTTTATTCTACTTTATTATCATTTTCATCTAATTGACTAATGATATATATTTTATATAATTACACATACATTTTTACATCATTTTCGTCTAATTGACTAATGATATATATTTTATATAATTACACATACATTTTTACATTACATATTATGAACTTTTACTTTTACTTTTACTTTTATACAACTATAACTAAAGATATCATTTTATTTATAACATTTTAATATTTCTTTTAATTACATTTTTTATAATTAAATAATATTCGCTTTTTTTAGGTGGCATGCATTATAATATTTCTACTGATAAATATATAATCTTTTTTTTTTTTTTTGATTTAAAAAAATGTTTCTTTTATTATTTTTTTATTATGGTAATATTTTTCTTGATTTATTCTATATATTATATGTTTTCTATATATCTATGATTTATTTGTATTCCATGTATATTATGTATTAATTTATATAATATTATATATATGTAGGATATATTACAGTTATGCATTATGTTACTTACTATTTGTTATTATAAGTTATCTAGTATTTTACAATTTATATTTATGTTTTATACATGATGAGAGAGATTACGAGAAATATTATTTAATATTATTTTAAAATTATTGTAGTGTACTATTCATTATTTTCTTTTTTTTAATTTCTAATTTAATTTATATAATTTTTATATTTATCATTATAATGTATAATTTTTGTTTTTTTGTTTTATCATATATTAGTATATATTAGTGTATGTGGGTGTGTTTGGGTACATGATTGGATATGCTTGAGTCATTGGGTGTATTAGGGATGTATAGTATGCATCGGGGAATAAGGATATCAGCGTTTACACCTCTGGCAATGGTGTAATCCCTAATGATATAGGATTTGGAGCACCCTTACCTGAAAGTTGATGTTCTATGCATCCTGGGTATACTCGGTGGCAATGGTATTATCCTTTGTTGTACTTAATAGCAGCCTTATATCTAGTATTGTTTTAAAATTTTTAAAATTTGTGTTTATTTTAAAAAAAATTATGTTTATTTCATTTATATTTAATTTAATAGTATTGATTGTTTGTAATATTTTATATTATATACACTTTATGTAATACATTTTTAATAAAATCTTATTTTTATATATTTGTATATATATATTTTATTTATATATTATCGTTTACTAATATACTTCTCGTAATTTCGTAAATAGGTGAATGACCAGACAAGCTTTTGCTTTTTCATTCATCTAGGCTTTTAAGCCAACTCTGAGTATTATTATTATATGTAATATATCCTATATGTAATATTAATTTAATATTATCAATAACAAATACAATATTAATATTATAATTATTATAATAATAACAAACCAAATAGGTAGATAATTTAAACTGGCAGAATATTCTATCTCGTGAAGTTATTCGTAAACGAAGCTGATAATCCTAGAAATGATCAAATTTGAAGATAAATGCTATTCTTGTTTTGTTTATTATTTATCTTTAAAATTAGTATCCCGGTTATTACGTTGCCATGGAAATTCGTAAAATAAATTGAACACGTGATGTACAGAAATATTAAATATTAATATTATTAAATTATAATACTATATATATATATAAATAACATTTGTATAAAATAATTAAATGTAATATATAATTATATATATATAACTAAAAAGTCAATGTATATAATAAAATCCAATAATAATAATAATAACAATGATATATAATCAGTGTTATAAATTCTATTTTATTCTATTGTAATTATTATTTGCATGAACATAACTAGTATAATATAAATTATTTATGATTATATTTTTATGTTATATTCAACTAGTATAATATAAATTATTTATGATTATATTTTTATGTTATATTCAATAAAATATATTTTATTACATTTTGCAATGGAGTATATAAGCAATATTATAAGTATCCTATTATTAAATGTATATATATATATATATATATATATATATACATACGATATATATGATATAGGGCTTATTTTAAATATATTATACACATATGTATTATATTCTATATATATATATATATATATATATATATACATACATACATACATTTTTACATTTGTCTGTTTTCTGAATGCAAACTGTGCTTATAATCTTATATATATATATATGATGTTAATGTTTCAGATTAAATAAATGGGTTTTCAGTAGTTTCTTGAAGTTTGGAGTTGATAGTGAAGTAAGGGTGGATGTAGGTACATCCCTATAGGGAGATTATTACAGGAATATGAGGCGGATATTACACATGCGCGAGATTTAGTTGAATATAGGTTGTGTTTAGGAGGAAGTTGAAGTAGAAAAGTATTGGTGGAGCGTGTAGTGTTACTAGTTGGTAATTTTAAGTATGGATGCTAGGTAGTCAGGAGAGTCATGGTGGATTGATTTATGAGCCAGTAGTAGAGTTTTATATGGTGTAGAGGTAGCCAGTGGAGTTTAGATAAGAATGGAGATATATGAGTATGGGAGTATTTTGGTAATTTGAATATACACCTAGCTATAGAATTTTGAAGAATTTGGAGTTTAGTAATGTACTATGAGGGGTATTGTATAGGATAAAATTGCAGTAGTCGAATATAGGTAGGATGTAGGCAGAAGCTATAAGTATATACATAATAGTAGCGGTGGATATTGATATAGAATAGCGAATAAGGCGTAATGAATGTAGTTGATATATCAATTATAGTTTAGTAGTTTAATTATGTGGGACAGTTGTCGATACAAATTAAAAGTATTGTCAAATATAACACCAAGATTTTTGACATGCATTGAGTACATGATGAGCTGTCCATTAATGTTGATTGGAAGGTGAAGGAAGATAGACTCAGTTTTATTTGGATTAAAGACGAGGGAGTTTATTGTGAGCCAGTTATGAATGGTAGTAATAGTAGAGGAAAGGAGTCAGGTGCAACATTTTTGTTTTCTGTACATTTTACATAAAGTTTAATGTCGTCCGCATATGTATGGAAGCTAACTAGAGAACTCGAGATAAGGTGGAAAAGGGGAATTATATAAATGTTAAATAGTATTGGTCCAAGGACCGACCATTGGGGAATACCTTGTGTTACAAAACGGGGAGATTAACGGGTTGAGTGAACTAAAACTGAGGAAGTTCGGTTGGTTATGAATGAGGATAGCCATTTGTGTGCAGTACCAATGATAACTATATATGTAAGACGATGTATGAGAATCGAGTGGTCAATAGTGTCGAACGCGGAGGAGAGATCAAGTAGTGTGAGTATTGCGCCATTTTTATTATCAAGATTAGTGAGAATATCGCTGGATATCTTCGCTAGTGCGGTTTCTGTTGATTTGGAAGGAAGATATGCGCTTTGGAATATGTGAGGGATTTTGTGTGATATTAAATAAGATGCTAGTTGTTTCGCGACGATACGTTCCAATGTTTATATATATATATATATATATATATATATATATTTATTTTAAAATATTTTATTGACTACAAAATCACGTGGTGGTTATGGGCGTCATGAGAAGGAAACAAAGATAAAATAAATAAAGTACAATAAAAATAAAGGAAAAGGTAGGTTACAATGTTAATAGGTGCGTGGAGAGTTTACATTTAAATAGTGACAAGGATTTCAAACACCTAATGTCATATGGTAGAGAATTCCAGTATTTTGGAGCTACCACAGAGAAAGCAGATTCAGAGTGAGCAGAGATAGTCGAGCGTTGCACAATTTTCATCGTGTGACATTTCCTGCTAGCTCGACTAAGGGTATGCATACTGATCAAGTCAGCTAGGTACTCGGGAGATCTAAGATGTATCACCTTATGGGTGATGCATAGTAGTCTGTACCTGCAGAGATATCTAAACTTAAACCAGCCGAGTGATCGCATTAGAGTCGATATTGATACTATTGAAGAGAACTTCAGTTTATATAGGGTGCGTATAGCACGTCGTTGTATCTTCTCAAGTGTAAGCATAAGCTTTAGGGGTAGATTGCATAGAAGTGAGCAGCAGTATATGAGTCTACTGAAGACTAGCGAGTGTATTAGACTTTTAGTCATTGAAAAAGTCAATTTATTACGTGCTTTTCTAATATTGTAAAGAAAATAGTTGGCATTGCGAATCATTATAGATATGTGGTCAGAGTAATCTAGGTGGGAGTTGATGGTGAAACCAAGAGTTGTTATGGATTGTGATGTAGGGAGGGCTAGTAGAAAGGGGTGGGTGATGATTAGGGGGTAGGTAGGTCTGGAGATAATTATGGTGTCAGTTTTGGTCATGTTAAGTGATAGGGAATTATGGGAGAACCAGTCAGTAAGTTCTGTGAAGCAGTTAAAAATAGACAGTTGAATTGAGTTGGAGTCAAAGGAAATGGGAAAAGAAGTATAAATTTGTAGATCATCTGCAAAGAGATGGTAGTGGATGTAGGGATATTTACGAAATATGGATTGTATGGGTAAAATATAAATAATACAAAGTAAAGGACCAAGCACGGAGCCTTGTGGAACACCATGAGTGCTGATAAACGGGGTAGAGAAGGATGAGTTGATTTTCACTGAAGAGGACCTTAAGGAAAGGAATGACATAAACCAGCTGTGTACTTGACCATGAATACCGATTTCATTGAGTCGTAAAGAAAGAATGTCATGGTTTATAGTGTCAAAAGCACTGTATAGGTCAAGTAACACAAGGGGAGATTAATGCTAGCCAGAAAAGAAGATGGACGAGTGAGGATATGAGGGTGATGGCAACCTTGGAAGTGGAGATACTCGGAAAGAATCCTAAGGCCTTCGTCAACCAAGAGCTGTGTAAGGTTATCGAGAATAGGACCCTCGATAGCATTTCAGGTAAGCGGAGATCCCTAGCTTATAGTGATCTCCGGGATGAGCTTAAAAACTCCCCCGTTTCTCAAGAGATGGATACTTTATGCGAATACAGATCAGAAGTGTCAAATTCCTCTTCGGAGGAACGCGATACTATTCCTGAGCCGGGCATGGGGTGGGATGAGGATCTTCGGAAATTTATCTTATCCAGCTCAGTTCAGGCCGACCTTGACCCTAGACTAGTATCTTGGCTTAGAGAATGGAACTTGAAATGTTCGCCATCCACTGATATAAGATACATCATCGAACAGGATCTAGACTCGATCTTCCCGAAGGAAGGCGTTGGTGGAAACAGTGCCGCCCGGGTGAATCGTAACAGAACTAAAAGGGTTAAAGACAATGTGTCAGTTAAAGTAACAGTTGAACGTAATCGTGTTAAGCTAAGTATGGAAAAATCGAGACGACGTAAGAGATCTTCTAATAGAGTAAACAGAACTGGGATGCGTAAACAGCAGTACGCGATAATTCAGGAACTCTATAAGAAAAACCGGAAATCTTGTTTTCGAAAAGTGGTGTCAGGATCATGGAAGATGGTACAGGAAGGATCTGCGTTAAGTTCGCTTGATGAACAGACTTCTTTCTGGGCTCCGTTGCCTGAAGGCGTATCTAATGGTAGAATTGAAGTTGGGGGCGATGAATGCGACCCTCTTTATGAGATGGTCAAACCCATTACCGAAGACGAATTAGAACGAACCTTACGTAGGCTGTACAACGGGGCTCCTGGCCCAGATCGCATCAAGAAATCCGGGATCCAATCGTTATCAAAAGAACGTCTCTCGACTCGTTTCAACTTTTACATGCTGGTAGGTATATCACCTGTAAGATTTAAGAGGGGTACCACGGTACTGATCCCAAAGACTTCGCACGCAGAACAACCGAAGGACTTCCGACCCATTACATTGGGCTCAGTGGTTGGAAGGCTTTTCCATAAGATCTTAGCGTACCGACTAGATCTATGGTCACGATTGAGCATCCGGCAAAAGGCATTCAGAAAATTCGACGGAATCGCTGAGAACCTCTTTATATTGAAGGCAATACTAGAGGACTCGAAGCGATCACTCAAGGATCTTAACGTAATATTCTTGGACGTCGCTAAAGCTTTTGACACGGTTACTCATCAGCAGATCGTGAGGTGTGCGATGAAGTGTGGCGTCCCTAGGCCGCTACTAAAGTATATCGCAGATTGCTACTCGGGCTCAAGTACCCGTCTAAGGATTGGTAAGGAACATTCTCGGTTAATCAAGGTTGGAAGAGGTGTACGGCAGGGCGACCCCATGTCTCCAGTACTTTTTAATTGCGTCATTGACAATGTTTTTAGGAATCTGGGCAAGGATATTGGGGTCTCCGTCGGAGGTGTGTTACTAAACTGTCTTGCGTTCGCGGATGATCTTGTACTCCTGGCTCAGACGAAAGAAGGAGCGGCACTGTTATTGTCACGGGTGGAAACATCTATGATGGAAGCGGGGCTTAACTTGAACTCGTCTAAATCGGCATCCGTGTCGATTAAGGTCAGCCAAAAGCGCAGGAAATGGTTTTGCGATCCTAAGAGTTACCTTAAGACGGCTAACGGTGAGAATATCAAGTCATTGGAAATTGATGAAACGTACAAGTACTTGGGTATAAGCATCGGTCTGGAATTGAGAGGTGAAAACGTATACGAGAGGTTGGAACAAGCGTTGGTTAATCTGACAAATGCTCCGCTTAAACCTCAGCAGAGAATTGTCATGCTCCTAAACAATTTATTACCGTCTCTTAATCACCTTCTGGTGTTAGGAGATTCGTTTAAACATACCTGGATAAAATTGGACTACCTTGTACGGAGATTCGTTAGAAAATGGCTACACTTACCGAAAGACGTTCCTATGGGTTTCTTTTACGCTAGTAACAACAACGGGGGATTTGGGCTTCAGTGTTTCACTGATACGATTCCGATTCTTCGTGGGAATAGGAGGGCGGGGTTATTGGGTTCTTCGGACCCAGTAACTAAAGCTCTCACTACCCTCTCCACTGACCTACGAAAGTCAACCGTTATTGAAAGATCGGGAATTGAATGTACTAGTCTGAAGATGGTGAAAGATGCTTGGGGTAAGGAATTGGTATCTAAGTACGATGGCCGTGGTATGAAGGATACTTCGATTCTCGGATTCGTTAACAGTTGGATGGTGGATGGGACATCTCTGATGCGGGGTAATGCCTACATCGGAGCTCTATCTCTGAAGTGTAATAGCTGCCAAACTAAATCTAGGATGAAAAGGTATTATTCTCTATCCTCAAACAGGTGTGATGCATGTAATAGTACAGAAACACTAGGACATATCCTACAAAGCTGCTCAAGAACACATTATGCGAGACTGCGAAGACACGACTCAATTGTGAAGTATCTGGAAAAGGAACTCGTTAAGAAGGAATACACTGTGCTGGTCGAACCAAGAATTAAAACGATCGTCGGCCTAAGAAAACCAGATCTAGTTTTCTGGAAGACAGATTTGGGAGTGGTGTGGGTAGTGGATATTTCGATTGTGGCGGATAATTTCTCTCTGGAAAATCCTCACATCGAGAAGGTAAACTACTACTCGAAAGAGTGCATCACGTCTTGGGCTAAAGCCGAAAGCGGTATGAGTAATGTATTAGTCAGCGCATGTATTCTTAATTGGCGAGGTACTTTATCGACAACGAGTTACGATGAGCTTTCACCGATAGGATGGTCTAGTCGGGTGTGGATGATTATGAGTGTCCGAGTTCTTGAGAAGGGTAGATGGATTTATGATGAGTTTCGCAAAAGTACGCGTGATGCGCCTGATGCGCGTGATTGAGCCCCTACTGATTGATGATATTGATAATGAATCCCCGGAATTGTTTTTGATTGAAATTTGTACGTAAGGCACTCTTGGGTGAGGACCCGAGTGGGTTAGTTAGTCACCTACACACAATACAAGAACACCACTTTCTTGATGCGCATGTAACAGTGCGTATCGAATGTATCATGTCCCAAAAGGACATGAGGCCTGTGGAAATGGCAACTCCCTTTACGGCTTCATAGCTGTGATCCGGAGGGGCCTTAATAGCACGGGGCTTTGTTGTCAAGGGATATTAGTAGATCATTAATGATAAGATTCAGTGCTGATTCAGTGCTCCGAGAAATATATATATATATAGATATATGTATTATGTATGTATTACATACATATACATATACACGCATGTATATACATATACATACATATACATGTATATATATATATATATATATATATATATATATATATATATATATATATGTATATACATGTACATGTATCCACGTTCACATATACATTGAACGTTAATAGTCTAAATGCAAGACACACGATATTACGTAATAGTATTCGGCATACCGTAGACATGAAATATACAATATTGTTGTTGCATGCCATAGACCGTGACATGGTTCAGGGCGGGAATGTATCCGCCACATGGCTACCCATTGGCTGAGCGCTTCACCATAAGCCACGCCCCTATTCGTATATATATATATATATCAGACGATATGTCACGATATCGTTGTTTCCCTGACCTTGTATCTACACGTCGTACTACCATCGATATAAAGAAAGTATCTTTATATCGATACGTGCTACACGCTATTACTATACTTGTACAAACAATAAACTTTGACAATGGCCCCCTTGACTCTATACTTTCGAAATCTGCGGGATATATCCATGTATAAACTAATAAACACATTAACTAACCATATTCTATTATACACAGGTTAACATAACATGGTGACAGCTATGAACTCGCTCCTCTCCTCTCCTTCATTCAACTGGCAGTCAGCGAACGTCACTGCTGAACTATACGAGTTCAAGCAACACGCTGAGCTGACCTTTGAAGGACCGCTCGAGGGCGCCAAGGACGCTTCAAAAATCGCCCCTGTACATCTCTGGCTAGGAAGTGATGGGCGTCAGATATACAACGCTTGGGAGGAAGATGCCAGCAAGAAGACCCTCGTCGCCTTCTGGGTTTATCTCGCCAAGTATGTGTCCCCCAGCTCGAACTTCTGGCTCTCGAGAATCTATCTATCTCGATTGAGACAACAACCAGACGAATCTATAGATACCTATATGACAAACCTACGACTACAAGGTCAACGATGCGAATTCCGTGACACTACGGAAGTTCAGCAACGCCTCACGGAACAAATCGTGATAGGAGTCCGCGAATCCATCGAGCAGAACTGCATGTTTTCCCAGCACAAATCGATGTCCCTGGAATCGGCCTAAACCATGTAAGAAACCAAGCTCGCCAATATTGCCTCATTCAGGCAGCCCCAACCTGGCGCTACGGTAAATCTCGTTACACGTAAGCACAACGCAACCACACATCTCCCCATACATCCACTCCACACACATGTCCCAACTATACTACCTCGCACGAACCTGGTCGTAAGTCCTGCCCAGCACGAACCTCTAAGTGACGTAACTTCAACCGCGAAGGACACTGGGCAGCTTAATGCCGTTCTCAACAGAACTCGAACCAGACAAGGCACCACCACGACGTCAACACGAGTGAAAGCTTCGATGTCATATTCGACACTATAACGTCCCGCGACGAAGCGTATACAGATATACCTTTTGCCACCAAACTCGTAACGCGTACCTCCGAGTCAAGGTCGACACTGGTGCGCAAGGGAACCTCTTGCCGCTACACACATTACATAAAATGTACCCCGCTAAACGTTATCGACCAAACCTGCAACCCAGCAGTACCCGCCTATCAGTATACGACTGTAGCACCTTGACGCAATACGGGAAGCTCGAACTGACGATTAGCTCTGGAGCCCACACGAAGGAAGCGATATTTTAAGTTATCGACATCCTCGGACAAGTCCTCCTTGGATTCCCCCCGAGCACTGCATTGAAGTTAGTCACAATGCATTGCTCCGTAAACCCGCAACTATGACTAGCATCCACCGCGGATCTAGTCAAGGAATACCCTAAATGTTTCGCACCCATCGGAAACTGTGAGGGTACCTATCGTATCGTTGTTGACCCATGCGCACAACCGATCGTACATGTATCCTGCCGATACCCTATCGCGCTCCGAGACGAGGTCAAGGTCACTCTCGAAGGCATGATGACGTACACAGGCGTAAAACTAACCGCAAGATACGCATATGCCTTAAGGCAATTGACCCGAAGGACCTTAATCTCGCGATTAAAAGACCGCATTACGCTACGCGGACACTAGACGAAGTAACACACCACTTAGGCGGTGCTCGGGTGTTCTCAAAACTATACGCACGCATAGGGAACTGGTCGGTCAATCACGACCAGCCCTCTAGTCTATTAACCACCTTGAATAGCCCCTTTGGAAGATACCATTTCCTCCGCCTACCCTTCGGACTGAACCTCAACCAAGATGTGTTCCAGGAACGTATGGACCTCATACTAGAGTATTGCCCAGGAACGATCCGAATCGCCGATGATGTAGGCGTCTTCGTAAAGGACGAACAACATGACGAGAAGCTCCGTCATCTGATGAGGACCGCATCACAACACGGCCTCGTCTTCAACGAATCGAAATGCTCGATAAAGACCGACAGCCTTACCTTCTTTGGTCTCCACTTCGACAAGGATAGCGCACATCACGATACCGAGCGTGTGAAATCAATCTAACAGATGACTTCACCAGATTCTCCGCAGGCCCTGCGAGAATTCCTAGGTATCGCGACCTACATGGGACCCTTTACCAAATACCTGACACACCATGCGACACCTCTACGAGAACTTCTCAAGAAGGACGTCGACTATCAGTGGTCCCCTATACGAGAAGATATTCAATAATGTGAAAGATCGAATATGTGCAGAGACCACTCTGTCATATCACGACCCAAAGAAGAAGACAACTATTCAAGTAGATGATTTAGGCTGTGGCTTCGGCGCTACCTTCCTACAAGATGACAAACCCATCGCCTTCGCATCAAAGACCCTCAGCCCGGCTGAGACTCGTTACCCTAATATTCAAAGAGAGATGTTGGCAGTAGTCTTTGGATGTGAGAAGTTTCACAACTACATCTTCGCTACCAGATTCATTGTCCAGTCTGACCACAGCCAAGATATTTTAATTTTTAACATTTCATATTTAACATTTATTTCCAACCTATTTTAACAGTAAATCTAATATCAGTTTTATATTCTTTATTTTGTATAGCATATTATACTTTGTTCATAATATAATTTATCATTAATACATGTTTAGTATTCATACCCATTAGGCTTGATACTATTGATTATTTATTTTCTTAAATAATAATCATTTTACCAATAATATTTTAATTATTTCAATTTCAATAATAATTTACTTGGAAATATTTAAAGTCTATTAAAAAGAGTGAATTAAAATTTTAATACACATAAATATTTATAAAAAACTTAAATATCATAAACAAAATAATTATACAGTAAACTTTAATAACAACAAAATGAATACACATAGATAAGAAACTATAAATGTAAATATTTATTCAAATAGTCTAATGTTATGGCAAGTCTCATTTAGCGATCTCTTTTTTACTCTAGACGAATCTTTTGTTTATTCTCCAGTAATTTAGTCTGTATGAATTAATATATATTTATAATAAACTATAGTATATAGTTATATATAATACAAACTAACATTTAGATCTGATTCCCTCATCCTCCTTATGCATCTTTAGTACACCATAACACGAAGTCTGCCTAATTCTAGTATAACATATAATTCTTATATTAACATTATTTAAAAATAAATGATCTGTCATATATATAATTTATATGTCAATTAATAATACCTTGAGTTTATTTTAAGAGCCACATATCGTAATCTTTGTTCGTTTTTATTTCTTTGCCATAGTAACTCCATCATAAAGTTTCAAGATTCCTGAGAGCCAATGTTGTTTAAAATATCTATGTGAGGTTAATGTGATTTTGAATCATAATTACGTATTATTTCAAATGATTACGTTCTATATCTTACAGGATGCTTCATCACATTAGTTTATCGTAACTATAAACTCCTCTGTGATCACCATATATAGATTAACATGGGGGGGGGAATGCTGTACAAAGATTATTGATATGTAAAATATAGAACACAAATCAGACTAATAAAAATATCCAAACCACTGAGTATAAATTTATAAATGCCTATATTTTTATTACTTTATAGATAACATCTGTTTAACTATATACTTATTTTATACAATCTTATAAGTATAATTATTTTCATTGTTTATTTGATTTTTAACATGTTCTATTTATAATATATTTAAAATATATCATTTAAATATTAAACTATATAATTAATTATGTATTACTGTTGTAAGAAGAATTCACTAATGTAGAAATAGAATATTTCGATACTCATTTACAAAATAATATATTTTATTTATATTTTCGATTATTATTTGTTTATTTTTACAGTAACTTTAAAACGTTTTAATTTCTTTACTTTTTTTAATATCATATTATTCTTTGTTTATTTCAACGTATGTTATTGTTAGCAAATATTTATACTTTATACTTTCGATCATATATTTTTTACTATATTTGCTTTATTAAATAATTATAATTTTTAATTAAATAAATTTGTGATTAATTAAATAATAATAATAAAATTAAATAAAAATAATTAGAAATCAGGATTAATTAAATTATAATAATAATTCATAATCAGTATTAATTATAATAATTAAATAATAATAATCCATAATTAGTATTTATTAAATTTTAATAAAATAAAACTGATCAGTATTAATTAAATAATAATAGTTAGTAATTAGTATTAATTAAATAATAATAATAAAATATATAATATTAATTAACTAACCGGAATACTTTGGTATAGTCATGTCTATTGTAGGGTTACTTGTGAACACATGAGTGACGGTCAGCTGTTTCATACACGGGTCACTTCAATTAAATAATTATAATTTTTAATCAAATAAATTTGTAATTAATTAAATAATAATAATAAAATTAAATAAAAATAATTAGAAATCAGGATTAATTAAATAATAATAATCCATAATTAGTATTTATTAAATTTTAATAAAATAAAACTGATCAGTATTATTTAAATAATAATACTTAGTAATTAACTAACCGGAATACTTTGGTATAGTCATGTCTATTGTAGGGTTACTTGTGAACACATGAGTGACGGTCAGCTGTTTCATACACGGGTCACTGGAGAATATCCATTAGAGACTGTTTCCTATGATATAATAGTAGATGTGATAATATCACTATTGGTATGCAAGTTATTGTACAAAGTGATATAGAATATATAATTATTAAAACATTAATATTACTGAATTATATTTAAAATAGTAAGTTTTAACAACTTGAGTTGTATTAACTTATACTAACAAGTATATTTATAGAGTATTGATATTAATGTACCGTTTATGTATAAATGTATTAGTTCTAAAGGGATAATCTAATAATTTTATTTAATAATCTCAATTTATTAATAAATTGAATTTTTTTGCATATTGTTTAGTAATTTATAAATAAATCTATGTATAATATAAATATAAGTAACAAAATTAATGTTGTTTATGAATGAATATAAATTAATATGAGCTATAATATTACGGTTTTATTTATTTATAATTCCTTAGTCATTAATTTGTTTATAATGGTAATTGAGAATTTATTGATATTTTAATAAACTATATATATAGATTATTAATATTTTCTAACCATTTTCTAATAAAAAATGGGATTATTATAAACCTAATTAGTATATATCTCAGACAATTTTAGTAGTATATATGTAATGTTGAATAATATAGGTATTTTTATTATATATATATATATGTATCATAAATACTATACTGATAAAATATAAATACACTAAATATATTATTTTATTAGTAATACTTGAATTTTTTGCTTGTGAAATAATATAAATGTAAAAAAAAATATTATTATTTTGGTGGAATACTTTTATGCTATCCAGAAATTTATATCAAGTTTTTACATATAACCAAATAGTTACTATATCCCTACCACGTAGCTATAAGGTGCTGAGAACAGATAATTTGTTACACATAATTATCTAAGATCACATCTAAGTATTATTTCAATTTTATTGGTGTTTGAACCTACACCCCACTGACTGATGGTTTGATGTATTAGCCTACTAATATACCCAGGTAGTTAATATGACTAAATATACACAGAGGTCTGTACATTGATGTTACAGACAGATATTCTATATTCAGTATACTAAAAAGCATGATCTATTAGAATATCTACACTAACGTTACTGATGAAGATGATCTCTGTTAGGCAATCCCCGTCTATATCCTCCACTAGGGGGCTTTAGATTATATCAACATCGGTGTTTAGTTGTTTATTATCTAATATTGGTGAATAATCATATATTATTGGAGAATTAATTATAGAATATATTTAAAATGAATTTCTAGAATATTTTATAATAAAGACTAATTTGTAGGAATTGAAATTTTATAATCAAATAATATATTGATACCCGATATATATTTTTAAATAGATTAACTCTCCATAGTATATACATTTATATTATAATGTATACGTATAATAAGAGACGTTTTTTTAACAAGTGTAATCAATGTAATTAATTATGTGAACTATTTAGATTTATTAAAGAATATATTTTAAAACTATAAAAAAATAGTAGAATGTTAAAAATATCATACAATATCATACAATACAATCTCATAGATATTTGAAATACATCGATAATAGATTCCTTATACATCGAATAACTCCGATATCTAATTTTAAACTGTTGCGAAAAGAGAGAACGCATTAGATAATCACAGTATCAAGTATATCTACGCTAATAGTCACCCATTCGCGGTGTGTGCCACTAAATCTTATTAATCGAATTGAATAATTAAGCTAGTGTAACTAAGTCATAGATCTGAGTAGTAGCAGATGCTCTCATTTACACTCTGTAACATTAAACACATTATAGCATTAAAATTAGATTTAGCTAGAGATTACACCCACTCTTTCTAGTTTGGAAATGTCGTGGCTATTTCAATTAGAGTATCGATGCGTTATCGTATAATATATCAATAATAATATAACATTAAGTTTAACATATATATAGCGGATTAAAATATAGCGTAAGTTATTAATATGCTATTATAGTGCTATACATACTGGGTGTACATTACTATCTAGCCTAACATAGCATTCACAACCTCAATGCGTTGATGTACCTGCCCCTATCGTAGCTAATGTTATGATGATTGTGCTGGTAGCGGAGACAGGCCCATCAGCAGTCCGTCTGTGCTCCACGCCAGCCTCGCATGGTAGTCTGGTTCCGATGGTATCGCGTACACCGACATTGTGCCACCGTTACCAGGGACGTGACAGACGTGGTGACGGAGTTATTTATCATTATTTAGTGTATATTAATATATATGTTTGCAATTAAGCATAATTATATAGTGTACAAATTACAAAATATAATATTGACTATGTTAATGGAAATATATATTTATATAATATTATTATTATTATATATTACATACAACACAAAAGATAAATTATAAATATAATATTAAATATTAGATATAATGAAAATGGAATATGGAAGTTGCCGTATTCATAGCAGTCCATCACCTGGTATACATTGAGACGTGTAAATAGGCGTAGATTTAATATAACTAGATCCAGATCATACAATTTGCGATTAAATAAATAATAATATAATTTCATTTAATTAACCATTATTATAATTACTATAATAATTTAGTATAGTAACACATTTAAAATCGTTCAATCTATTATTAATAATTATTATAATAATTAGAATTATTCTAGGAAACTACTTACAAATTTATTGTTTACCTCTAATAAATGTTTTAAAATAAGTATTAATTAAATCATTATCGATATCATTTTTTAAAAGAAAATATAAATCTATAATTAATTATTGATATATAATTTCAGGTTATGGGTCACAACCGGATCGCTCGATCGAAATATGAGGCCTGCGACGAAAATACACTGCCTGTATATTCATAGCAGTAACGAATTAAAAGTTAAATCTAATAATAGATATACCTAGATATTATCATTAAGGATAACACATTCACATGTAATTCACATATTTCACTATTCAGTGTATTTTAAACATTAACATTCAATATTACATTGAAGAAGTGAACCGATAATGAGACAGTGATCTGTAAGATTACATAGGATCGATAGCCTTGTGATATACATCGTATGAACCACATACTTCCTGATCAAAAATGTAACACATCATGAATTATAAATTGATTTAAATCTCTAATTATCAATAAAAAGCTAAGTGTATCAATTAATATTATATTAAATTATTACTTATAAATAACCATAAGGGTAACACATTCACATGTTTCACTATTCAGTGTATTTTAAACATTAACATTTAATATTACATTGCAGAAGTGAACCGATAAAGAAAATTATACGTACAAAATCAATAACATATGTTCTATATTATATATAGACTATATAGAACAATTAGATTATTTATAAATTTGTATATTGATTAAATCGCCATTATTTAAGTATATTCCGTATTATAATGATAATCACTTACGTATAAATACCACTAATATATTCACACATTGCACATATTATAAAGACCTTACACCTTTAAGGCTACATATTTCTAATTTTTCAATTATTCATATAAATATTCGCAGAAAACTTTGATACCTTAATTGATTATTTACATTATATTAATGTAGTTTTTAATGTAATTGTCATAACTAAATCCTGGCTGGACTCGATTAATAAATTTAGTTATTATTTACAAAATTATTCGGCAATACATACGACTAGAAGCAATCAACGTGGAGGTGGTGTATCTATTTATATACATAATTCAATTACATTCAATAAAATAGATAATTTAAGTGTATCAATACGTGATGAATTTGATATGTTATCTTTAAATGTGTCTCTTTGTAATACAAATATACTTATTTCTGGTATTTTATATAAAAAAATATTATTTTAGATATTTTATATAATAAAATCGAAAAAAAAATATTATATGAAATGGCGAAATACGGTAAGTAACATGATATACAATGTTATTTAAATGTAATTTATAATGAATTAGAACAAAATCTTATATTTATATTATATCTAATATTATAAACCTAAAACTGCTTTCACAATAATAAAAACAGCTCGATTTTTAAAATCCGATATCGCCGATAATAAAAATATAGCATTTCCGGCTATTCCAATATCGGGAACTAGACGCACGCCTTATTCGTGAGTTTATATATGAATTACTTATTATCACATATTAAATTTTGATTTGTTTAATATCTAGTAAATATTTTAAAATGATTAATTTGAAGCACCTGATATCAAATGTTTATTATTATATGGTGTGAAAGCATCTTTATCATAAAGTTTATTTACTACTTACCACTTGTATATTAATTCACTTATAAAATATAAGTATAATACATCAATATAATTAACATAATATACAAGTGGTAAGTATTAAATATTGGATTATGTGGTAATTAAAATACTATATAATATATAATTAATGAGGCTAATTATTATAATTGACATTAAATAATTATTTTAAAAATTACAAATAATTACATAAATGCATAATGATAATCGAATAAATCTAGACTATATTATAATAAAATGGTAAAATTAACAATTAGCTTTGCATAAAATAATTTAAGTATATTGTGATGATTATAATGAAATGGTTAAATTAACGATTAGCTTTGCATTACATAATTTTCGCTATACACAAAAATATAATATGATAAATATATATTATTTTATATAATATAACTTACAACTTACTATTTATATAACCTTTATCTATATATAAATATATATATATATATATATATATATTATTAATTATTTTTACCACAGCTTAATGTTTACTTACAAATAAGCGGTAATAGTACTGATGACACGAACACCCTACGTGCAACTACTACGCAAACATCAATGAGTTCTTGGGGTCGAGGGCTTTGCAAAACCTCTACTTATCATTGGAACAGGTTAATTAATAAAATAAGTTAGGTGAAATTTCCGTGGCTCTGAATAAAATTGTTGAGTTATGGAAATTGATGATATCACAAATGACGAATAATAACGTGAACGATAAGGAAATTAATAATATAAATATAAAAATATGAAAAGTTACCGATAGCACACAACTCAGTAGAGTTTAGAGTAACGAGACGGATAGTGCACCCTAAGAAATACAATGCACTTAGTATACTATACAATAGTTTACATGCTTTTAAAATATCGTGATGGTCTAGGCCTAATACTAAATTAAGTGAATATTTATATATATATATATTAGTGCTATAAATAATATATATTATATATAAATTATATATATTTCAGATTGCTAAATGCGAAGTATGTCAGAGATTTGACAATGCGAAACAACTTGACTATTATAATTAGGGGAATAGGCGATATAGTTGACATGGATTTAATGGACCATTGCCTGAAACAAAAAATATAAATAAGTAAGTAACATAAATGTAATTATATATATATATATATATGTTATATAGTGATATTACACAATATATAAGACCCGGTGAATATCTACACAATGCACTAATATTTCGATATAGCATGGCGTGCGTCAATTAGATTATATTAACCAATGAGTGTCGTGCACTGATAATATAGTAATGCTAAGTGCAGATATTGGATTCAGTTGTAATTCTGATCGTAATATATACATACCTGTTATATGTATCTGTTTATATATAAAGTTAATATACATGCTAGATTTCTAATTATAATTACACTAAGTATATACGCTTTATGTGATATATATTCGAGCCCAATATACACGGTAAGGTTAATGTAATTAATATAAAGATTCTGTATTATTATTATTATTATTTTATTAGGTTTTGGTTAATAAAGTTGATCAAGCCGTTCCTGTTTTCTTTCATAACAAAACGACAAAGAGGCAATTCGGCCTATTACATAACAATATACATATAATAATTGTTATATAATATAATATTTATAATAATATATATATATATATATATATATACATATAGGCTTATATAAAACATATAGTATACAATTAATGAATATATTTACTTATAGATACATCCTAATTATCGATTATTTCTCAAAATGGGTTCATACCTTTTCAATAAAAACAAAAGAATCTATGGTTCATATAAATATATATATATATATATATTAATTATTTAATTATAATTAATATATATTTACTTATAATTAAATAGTTTTACTAATATTACAGACTAATTCAAAATTAGCAACACAATTCAATGTTCAAAGATTTGTTACATCAGCATACCAACCGCAGACAAATGGTTTGTGTGAAAGAATGAACGGGAAAATTGTAAATAGATGGCAAAATTATCTAAAAATAAATTAAAAATGACTGGCATAAATATTTACACGCAGAATGTTATTCAATAAATATTCAAACACAAAAAAGTTTGAAGTATAGCTTATATTTGTTAATGAATGGAAGAAATTCGAGAATGTTTATATGGATGATATATGTGATGAAATGGATGATAGTAGATGTAACATTTAATTAGATTCTAATAATGAGTATGTATGGAAAGTTAATAGTATGAAATGTATAAATGTGAATATAAATAAAAGTGTGAATGGTAGTCAGAATGAATGTGTAAATATGGGAATAAAAGATGACATAATTGAAAATGATAATATAAATATAAGTATAGATGATAGTATATCTGAAATAAATCATATTAATGAAATCGTTGAAAATAATATAAAAAATAGAAATATAATAGAAAATAAAGTGACACAAAACATAGTAAACACGCAGATAAATATACTGAATATTATAATTGTAGATCAAGAGCAATTCAAGTCTAAGTCAAGTCACATCAAGTCCATACACTTTCACCTTCGAGATAGCAAATCTGTTAGAAAATATTATACTAGCGACTATACGAATATATATTTACTTATATAAAAATCCCTTATTCAATAGGGGTCCATGATACCAGTACGTGTTGCCTTCGAGATGACTACATTAGTCCATGATAATCAATGACATGGAGCTTTAGAGATGACAATAGCAGTCTGTGCTGCCTTTGTGATTATCATGGAATCTCCGTGCAGCATTCTTAGATATATGCTAGTAGCATTATTCCATATGCAATCTTATATTATATTGTGTATTTAATAGATCGTAGAATGAATATTCCGTCTGAAGGAATATAATGTGAAAATGTAGTCATTGTAGTCACCGACTTTTACATTGGGACATTATATTGTCAGTCGACGCTGATTGCGTTCAGATGTATTTAACGTAGCTCAGCTGTGCTGAAGCAATTATTATTATCATTATAATTATTATATGGTATA
The DNA here is from genome assembly GCA_964019155.1 of Osedax fenrisi. NCBI lineage: Eukaryota > Metazoa > Annelida > Polychaeta > Sabellida > Siboglinidae > Osedax > Osedax fenrisi. The sequence continues at coordinate 94,477,142 of OZ025241.1, read as the reverse complement.
TATGGTAATATTTTCAAAAGAATTAATATGTATATATATATATATATATATATATATATATATACTATATAATTCTATATCTCTTCATTGTTAAATATATGAAACCTGTTAATATCATTATATGAGTTGCATTCATTAAATGCAGAAGTAATATATGAATTGATGAGATTATATATTTAATAACAAATTATCATAAAATAACTAGAGGGCACCATTTTCAGAAATCACAGCAGAACTAACTTTAAGTGTTATTAGTTGGTATTATGAAGATATATATATATATATTACAATCATACTGAGAAATACCTAAATATATGAAAAATGCTAATATCGCTACATGAGTTAAATACATTCATTAAATGCTGAAGTAATTTATGAATAGATGAGATTATATATTTAATAACAAATTATCATAAAATAACTAGAGGGTACTGTTTTCAGAACACACCGCAGAATTTACTTTAATCGTTATTAGTTGGTATTATGAAGATATATATATATTATCATAATAAGAAATATCTTAGGAAAATAATTATTTTTGTAAAACTTATCGACATTTCTTTTTTAACCAATATAGATAAATAATGAGATAAATATTATTAAAATCAACTACATTATATATAAAATTTATATTAATTTTTAAATAGTAATAACAAGAAGTAATACGATAACATATCGTTTTGAAATACAAAATAATAAATAAAAAACTATAATTTTATAAATATTGACTTTTAAATATTAGTTGTTATTTATATTTTAAAATTATATAAAAATAGCTACATTTGAAAAAAGTCATACAAATAAATATTTATTAACTAAATAATTATATATTAAATTAATATGTAAATAAATATTTGTTGCAAAGGTTTATTAACGTATATAGGGTATAATATAGGTATAATAATGTCAATTTGAAGGTTAATGATGCATTATGCATAAAACTAAATATTGAGAGAAGTGTAACATCTGCATAACATCCCCAATGTAACGGGTTAGATTAATGAACTAATCAAACTTTAAAGCGCAGATTATCAAAGCTCATAAATGATAAACAGGATGAATGGGACAAGTATGTCATCTAATAATCATTTAATTATTATTAAAAAACTTATATATTAATAGTTATCTAGAAGAAATTGCTTTCTATATGAGATGTCAGAGACAGAAATCAACTAAATATTCCCCATTCTATATGATGTTTGGGAGGCATCTGCGACAGATGTGTGAGGTAAATATATAGATATATATATATAATAATAATAATTGATTAATCCGTAGTTTATATTTATAAAAAAACATATTTGATATAATAAAAAATAATTTCAAAAACAACTAAATATTAATACATAGATGGACGATACGAAGGACTCTGATGACGACACAAAGGAGGAAGCGATGTAATATGAAGTGACTGATACATTCATAATGGATACCATAGAAGATGAATATGTACATGCAAAATTACACATAATGAAGCATATCAATATATCGTTTATTATTGTAATTATTTACAAAGGCAAAATATAATATTGAGAAATCACAACATATAATGGTCAAAGAGTATCAAGAAAGAAAATCTACAGGTATTTGACAATTACATATTAAAGTTATAATAATGTTTATAAAATAAATAGGAATTAAATATTTAATTTAAAAGAAGGAATGTGTGTCCTGAAAAAAAATAATAAAAAATAGGTAAAAAGGGAGGAAAATTCGACAACAAATTAAGTGATCCTTTAAAGTATATAAATATATATTAATATAGATTTAATATTTAGTGAATACAATATGATACACAATAATACTAATACTCATGCAATAATATCTATAACAAAATATTAATATTAAAAGAATGATATCTTTTATAATATTTGATAGTATGTTATATTTATAGTTTTATACATTTGTATTTATATATTAATAATTTATCTTCATATTATATCTTATATCTTAATATATTAAAGCACATAACATTATATTTATATTTACTGATCTAATCAATTATAAAGAGTTGTTAATATATTTATATTAATCTTACAAATAAAATAAAAGTAAATATTAAAATAATGTTATGTGCTTTCATGAATATAAGAGATATATATATATACATATATATTATTAGAATTGAAAATATTGATAAACATCAACGAATAATTCTAAGCAAAATGGAGTTTTATTTTTTTTAAAGTCACTTATAAACAAATGCGGCCATACAACAATATTAATGATGAAATTGTAAGTATATACACATACATGAATATCATTAAATAATATATTATTAATGTTGTTAATCTCTATATTTTTATATATTTATAAAATTATTAAAAAAAAAACTATTTTAAATAGGATGAATATTTCCAAACAAAAATTACCTATATAACGAACACGACTGTAAAAAATGTTCGGAATATTGTAGATATTTTAAAATATAAATAAAATAATTATGTAACAGTATTCATAGAAGATGTTAATAGTCAAAACGATACATATTTGTTGACAAATTAGGTTGTGGATTTTTACATAAGTTATAACTCTACTATTATACATTACTCTAGTATTTATTTTAATAATAATAATTCACATAAGGAAAAAAATAGATTTTTATATGAAAAGTATACAAGAGACAAGTAATTGTGATGCAGAGACAGATAATGTGATGACGAAAATATTTGGTTATACTTTTTATAACTTATACTATTACATTTTTAACTCTATTAAATTATTATTACATTATTTAACCCTATGTACCCCAAATGGCTTAATCGCATAAATGATTTATTATTTAAAGATTTTTCGTATGATGATATAAACGAATATTAAAAAAAATCAGTATTTAATATTCAATATGTCCAATATAGGTGATAAGATTTTTTTAAATATGACTTTATATCTTAGATTTTGAGTATTATGTTAACATATAACATTGTATAAAAGTTATTACGAAATTACTTGATTTATTTTAGATAAATAAATATATTAAATACAAATCATATATTATTTACATTGAATATTAATAAAGTATTATCACCATAATATTTAAAATATATAAGTTTACATTTAAATACTAAAATTCAAAAAATTCAAAAAATAATGTATACATTTATATGAACAATTTTAAATAAAATATATAAATAATTATTTCATTATCATCCATTCGAAGTCCAAGGTCATATGGTTCATCTCATTCTACGAGCCTTAAATAAGTTGGTTCATCCGTTCGAAGTCCAAGGTCATATGGTTCATTTCATTCTTCCAAGCCAATGTCAGCTGTTTCATTAAGTCAAAAGTTAAGGGCCGGATTAACACATGAATTTTTTTTAAAATATATTATTTTTCAAAAATGATATTATATTAAAATCAGTAAATTTAATTATTTACCTGATATATAACAATGATATATGACTTGATGCATAAAAGTATATATAAGTGCTATAAATAAGCATTTATAAACATAAGTGTGTACAAATAATTATTAAAATTTGTAGTCAAATATTCGCTAAATAATTCATATAATAGGTTTACATTTTAGATTATTACTTCAATAATATATTTACGATTTTAAAAATTTAAAAACTATAAACCAATAGATGTCGCTATGTGATAAATATGTAGAGTAAACAGGATATAACGTACAGCCAATGGGATAAAAGCATTATTTATAAGATACCAAATTCACTTTCTTTTTGGTGAAAAATTCAATATAATAAGTCGTATTATGTCTCCCGAGTAAACGAAGTCGATTAGTGAAAAAAAGACACATGGAAAAGAAGGTATATATATATTAATTATATTATTATATATATTTATTAGTTAGATAGGTAAATAACAAATTTAATTTGACTAAAACTGTTATATGTATTTATTAAATTAAATTATTATCTTTAGTTAGATAGATAAATAACAAATTTAACTTTGTAATTTGGCTAAAACTGTATAAATTATAATTGAATCGATCTGAAAAATATGTATAAAAATACATGACGATTATCTTCAAATTTATAACTAAATTAAATTATATAACTATTTATATTCATTATATTATTATATGTATTTATTAAATTAATTTTATATTTAGTCAGATAGATAAATAACAAATTGAAAGAGTACACATAAGTTGTTCTTAATGTGGGGAACTTATCACAACCTGGACAAACGGTATCAATGATTCGAATAAGTCTCCATATATCTACAATTATCAAGCTGTCAGGGGAGCTTACAGTTCTGGTATGCTGTGTAAATCTTTGCAAACCTTCCTTGGAAATCTGGGTCTACACTCAATGTCAGCCATACAACTTTCCAAAAGAACGCTAAATTCATTGCAGCAGAATCTCTTGAGGTATATTATAATGTATTATTTATATTATCAACTAGTAATCAACATTTTTATAGGTAGCCTATTCTGCCTGCCAAAAAGCTGTACGTATAGTGTATGGTAATGTACATGACCCTCAATCTGATGATATTCCAAAGGACATCATGGTCTCTTATTATGGATCCTGGATGAAGCGAGGATTCAAATTGAATTATGGAATCGCTTTCGTCATCGAGTATTATTCGGGATTAGTGATTGATTTTGAAATTTTAAGTAAATACTGTCATGTAAGTCAAATAATTATATTTTAGAATAAAACTAATATATAACTCTAAATATAGACCTGTGTTGCTCATAAAGATGAAGATGAAATCTGGAAAGATGCTCACAAAAATGTGTGCTGTAATAATTTTAAAGGCTACTCTGGTGGAATGGAGGTCACAATTATTATAGATGTAAAATATCCTTATATAATTATATTACTATATAATTAAGAATATAAATAAGAATAATCTACGTTAAGTAAAGTAGTATATTTATTTATATTTATTTAAAAGTATTAATCAAAAGAATAGTTTAGAAATTTATTTAAAAATAACATTTATTAATTAATTTTGATAAATTTTTATAAATGTATGGATATACAATAACAATTATTAATTAATTTTAATTCATTTTGAGCTATTTATGTAATATAAAATATTTGTAAGAAACAAAAATATCTTATATAATAATTAATTTCTATAATTGTTATCAATATATAATAATTCTATTTATATGTAATTATTTTTTATATTTTGTATACAATAAGTTTCTTATAAAGAGGTTTTTCTTATATTTTTCTTATAAAGAGGTTTTTTAATGTGGAAGGTTGAATTCCAACCAAATGTGTGAACAATTTTATTATAAAGAGGTTTTTCTTATAAAGAGTTTTTTCTTATAAAGAGGTTTCTTATAGAGAGGTTTTACTGTATATATAATATATATTTTTTTATATATTGGATTATATATTATGTGAATATATCTTATCTTTATTATTCATAACAATTTGTCATTCTTGTTAAACTATGTGAATCTATGTAAATTTTATATAGAATAATAAAAAGCAATAATATGTATATATATAGTTTTTATTATAAATTTATATTTGTTACTCAACACTTTGCTTATTGAACTTCATCAAAATATATATATGTAGTATACAAGATATAATATAAATATTTTATTTATTTCTACATTATTTTAAAATTTTTTTAAAAATTGTGCATATTCTATTATAATAATAGTGTTGGTATAAAAAAATGTAGGTTAGTATTTGATTTATTTCTAAAGATATGGTGCTTTTTGTATAAAAAAAAAACTTTTTACAATTTTTTTTCATTTTTTAAAAATTGTGCATATTCTATTATAATAAGTGTTAGCTATGTTATATCATTAATATATAAATAAATATATATATATATATATAGTCATTTATTACGGAAACGGCTGACAATCAAAAATATACCTAATGTGTATGCGTTTTTTTAACAATAGATATAAAGTTGAAATTTTATATTATAATTAATTAATATATATAATATAAAGTTCATTATTTAGTTTTACAAAATAAACATTAATGACAAATATACAAAATAATTGTCAACCTAAAAAAAGTCATGCAAAATATACGGGAAGGGTTACCAATTTAATGAATGCATAATAAACACGAATAGGAATACAATTAATATTGCAAATAATACATTATTGCGTATCCATTATTTATGATGAATCATATACTTTAATTTCATATTATAATAAGAGTAGCCAATAAGCGAACGCGCATTTATTATAATCATTGATGTAAATAAACTACAATTTGAATTCATTTAAATAAATTTATTTATCTAATAACGTTATACAGATCATTATAGGTTAGTTTTGTTATTAATAATTTATTTTTAAACAATATATTTATAAATGAATATTTAAATTTAATCAACAGTAATTATATACACAATTTGTAATATTATTTATATATTTATTTTTAAAATACAATTTTAAATATTATTATAATAATTATATATTATATATATAATATATTATATATATTATATATAATAATTATATATCGAATACAACATGTTGTTTTAAATAAGCTTTATATTTATTAAATATATTTATCATAATAATTATAAGAACAATAATTTAATATATAATACATAATTCGTAATATTAAATTTACAATATTCATAATAATTTATAATAATAATATGCCATATAATATCATATTAAATATGGCATATTATTAATATGATGAATATAAAATCAGGCCACTTTTTATTATCAAAATAAAAGTAAATAATTATGATTACTCGAGTGACAGTGTCAAATTTAAAACACTGATACGATTAATGCGTTTGGGTTAATAATCGCTTATGTTAAAATTAACTAACCAAAACCTAAAATAAAATAAATTTAAATCTACTAACAAACTCGAACTCAATTGATACCAGTACAAAGTATTTTAAATTGTATATTCAATATAATATTACCACTCGAGTATTACAAATAAATAGGTAACAGATTATACTACATTATTATTATTATTATTAGTATTATCCTATTATATTATAATTATAATTATTATAATTAATATTATATTAATATTAATTATATTAAATATATAGTTAGATTAATAGCATAGTGTAATAGTATATAATATAAATATAATTATATTCTCAATTACTTTAATAGTACAATTATTATGATAAGAATTATTACATTTATAGACACAGATATTTAAAAATAGAATCGCGGTAGCACTCTAAATAACAAATATTCGGTTCTAAATAAATAGTAAAATTGCTTATATATTTTATATGTTTATAATTATTATATTTTTATTGTGTAAATATATATATTTATATAGAATCTGTAACATATGTGTTATATATTATATTCAATTATTTTAAAAATATCAAACAATAACTTATTATGTTTTATATTTTAAAAATAACTAAATAAAATATAAAACAAATATCAGGAATATATATTTATAATATACTATATTATACATAAGAAATAATAATAAAATACATATCCAATGTCGTACCTGGTATAATGCGATGTGCTGTTTACAAAAATTACACTGATGACTCCCACCTCATTGACTTTATAATGAGGTGGTAGTCATCAGTGTCATGTTTGTAAACAGCACCTCGCCTTATACCATGTTTGGGTTAATAAAGTTTATTCAGTGTTTTTTTATAATTTACTATTACTCTAATTTATGAATACTATTGTTAACACTTTAAATTATAATATAAGCTGTTTATATTATTAATATATATAGTAAACTAATAATCATATTTATAATGGCCATAAATATAAACATAATAGAAATAACTATATATAAGTAACTATAATAAGCTATTGTAAAGTGCGTATTATTTTGTAAACGACACTTCGCTTTAAACCATATTCCTAAAATGCATACCAGGGATGGGGTCAACTAATTATTTGTATTTGTATTTGAATATACTGATGGGTTATGAAGTGGGTGTATTTATATATTAATGGTTAATTAGAGATATATTTGACTATAATTTATTCCCAAAATAATGTTGTAGTGTTGTATTGTGATAATAATTATAAATATATGTTGTTATATAAAATTAAAATAATTATTTTTAAATTACATATAATTATTAGTTTTATTATTATTTAGACAGTATACGCTCCAAAATGTTAATAAAAGTACACAGCTATTTATTTGTATAATAATAATATAAGTACATACATGTTATGATATATTTTATTTAGTAATTATATATTTTTAATAATGATTGTTATATTAAATTATATAATATATAAGTAGATATCTACTAGATATCTACTAGGAGTATTTTGTGATATATTTTAGTCATCAGTGTCATGTTTGTAAACAGCACCTCGCCTTATACCATGTTTGGGTTAATAAAGTTTATTCAGTGTTTTTTTATAATTTACTATTACTCTAATTTATGAATACTATTGTTAACACTTTAAATTATAATATAAGCTGTTTATATTATTAATATATATAGTAAACTAATAATCATATTTATAATGGCCATAAATATAAACATAATAGAAATAACTATATATAAGTAACTATAATAAGCTATTGTAAAGTGCGTATTATTTTGTAAACGACACTTCGCTTTAAACCATATTCCTAAAATGCATACCAGGGATGGGGTCAACTAATTATTTGTATTTGTATTTGAATATACTGATGGGTTATGAAGGGGGTGTATTTATATATTAATGGTTAATTAGAGATATATTTGACTATAATTTATTCCCAAAATAATGTTGTAGTGTTGTATTGTGATAATAATTATAAATATATGTTGTTATATAAAATTAAAATAATTATTTTTAAATTACATATAATTATTAGTTTTATTATTATTTAGACAGTATACGCTCCAAAATGTTAATAAAAGTACACAGCTATTTATTTGTATAATAATAATATAAGTACATACATGTTATGATATATTTTATTTAGTAATTATATATTTTTAATAATGATTGTTATATTAAATTATATAATATATAAGTAGATATCTACTAGATATCTACTAGGAGTATTTTGTGATATATTTTAAAGCTGCTTTCACACCAAAATAAACAACCTGATATCGGCTCGATATTGGTTGATTCAAATTATTCTTTTTAAAACATTTACTAGATATCGTGCAATTCAAAGATTTAAGAATAGATAATAGGTCATTTATATGTAAATACATGCAAAAGGCGTGCGCCAACCTGCCTGATATCGGGTTGTAATTATTTCCGTTTACACTGAAACTGCCTGATATTGAGGTTTGACGATATCGGGCTATACACATCAGTTCGATATCAGCATGTTTTTTTGTTGTGAAAGCAGTTTTAGTAATATATTTGTATTTATACTTATATAAGCTATATACTTATAAATTATATGCTTAAGTAATCTATAATAGTTAAATATTATCCATATCTATTGAAACATATTCCTATAATCTTCTTTATTATTATTTGAAATGAATTTATTATATTTACATTTTAAAGTTGTCTTAAAGTATATAATCCAATTATGATGTGATAATATAAATATTAATTAAATATATATGTATTTATGTAACTATATGTATATATAAAATATTTTTCTAAGGAAAGATATAAAATTTACTCGAAATCATGTAATTCAATTTTGTATACAAATCACCTACATCCCCAATTATATCGTGTTAATTTTAGGAACTATATGTTGTTTTTTTTGTGTAAAATGTTATCAAATTATTCACTTTTAATATTATTCTTATTAAAACATAAAATATTTCCTATATAAAATATAACTATTATAAACATTTGATATTTTACATTTATAAATATACTAACTTTATTAAAATTATTTATAACATGTTTTTTCTATTTAATTAATAATTAAATATATTAGATATATTGAGTATATTTGATCAAATACAAAAATAAAATATAAATACATCTTTGATTAATCATCAAAATATAAATAAAAATACACCAAATTAGTATATTTAAATAAAATACGTATGTTACATCATCCCTGGTAATAACTGCCTGTGTGGCTCAGATGGCTAAGGCATCAGACATACAAGCACTAGGTCTCAGGTTCAAGATTCATCCAGACCATTCAAATAGGTCTTAAAATAATATTTAGAAGTGATCTTATATAATTGTGTATAAATAAATGATCGGCTCTCATTAAAACGATGGATGCCTTATGAGAGTGGCTTCGAAGGGACATTATAGCCATATATGGTTATAAGTGAAAACTTCATCTATGTTCCTGGATGGGATGAAAAGACTCCACCAAAATAACAATAACAATATATATATATATATATATATATTGATTCTGCGGAATAACATATATGTCTTATATGTAGATATATTTAATTATAACCTATTTTGATTATTTTCACAATTATTAATAATGATTATTTCAATTATCATTTGTTATATAAGTTTATAAATAAAATATTAAATTCATTATTATATTATATAATTAATTACACATTTACATTATTTTTTATTTACAGACTGCAGAATGAATACTTTAAAATTGGTAAGTTTTAATAGTTTAGGATTTTTAAAATATTTATGAAAAAAACCTTTTACAGAATCAAGTACAAAGAAATAGTAGGAGTTATAGAATGGTATGTTTACAATTATTTCTAAAATTGTTGAACTTTAATAGTATTACTTATAGCTACAGATGAGTATGCAAAGTGAAGGTAATTCGACCTTGGGTATCATTAACAATATCATCAAAGATTTTCCGAAGGAAAGATATAACACTTACGCGAAATCGTGTAATTCGAAATTGTATACAAAATACCCTGGTGCCACCTATAGCGGGTTACTTGTTACTATAGCAGGAACTATGCGTTGTTTATAATGTAAATTCGTATTTAACTATACACTTTTAAAATGTTAAATAATATGCTTTAAATTAATATTTATATGATGAAAACTAAGTGTTCATTACTAATATATAACAAACAAATATTAGATGTATGTTTTAAATGCTATAAGTATATATGTAGTGAGTAAAAGCTAATTTATATTGCATGTAATGTAATAGAGCAATGAAAACATTGTTGTATGCAGACAGAGCCGAACCTAAATATATTTCAGTGATTTCGATACTACTGCTAGCAGCGGTTGGGGCTATTACTAAATTACGTTGCATGCATAGGGAGTGTTATATCTTTGCTTCGCAAAATCTTTGATATCATGTTAGTATATAAATTATTAAATAACTATGTAGGTAACTAACCTATTTCATTTATTTATATAAGTGATAGATCTAATGAGAATTATAATGATACAAATCTCGGGTCATCTATGGGTATTGAACCGGGTCAGGTGACCATCGATATTGTCGATCAAATCATGTTAGTAGTAAACTTAAGTAAATTTATTTTATATATAAACATCTGAAATCAATTACAATTTTAAAAATATGATTATTCAATATAAAATATTATACAATTAGAGATATAGAAAATCAGGTCCAATATCCCAGATGTAGCACTCCAAAGAATCATGATAAAAGGTATAATACTATTTATATATATATATTTCATATATACTATATGATTATCTTTATTTTAGTTTCATATCAAGTACAGAATACTCAGGTTTGTTAATTATTATTATTTAAAAAGTTATGAATTTTTTAATCATTAAAAAATTATATGAATTTAAAATTTTTATCTTAGTAAACTTAAATAAGTTGTATATTTTTTTATAGAAGTACATGACATGAGGTTTGATATTATAAATAATTGGTATATTTAATCATAAGGGAATCTTACTTTACAATTTTTTTAATTTGAATATAATTTCATATATTTTTCATATATTATTGGAACAGTTTTTTTGATTTATATTATTTTTTTTATTTTTGTGATTTTTTGTAATTTATATTTATTTATTTTTAATATATTTATCCTTATTATTAGTGGTATACAATATTTGAATTCCATATTATTTGATGCAAATATTGAATCAGCGGAATGGCATACCGAAGAATTAGTAGATTATAATAATGAAGGTTATTTTAAATTGATATAGTTATATATAACAAATAATATTTCCAATAATAGTAGGTGAAACAAATAATATACTAGAGAGTATATCTGATATTGATATGAATTTATCTAATGAACTTGTCAATATTAATAATAATGAAAAGAAAACAAGTTTGTATATTTATAAGTATTGTTACAGTATTTATAACAGCCTATAGATATAACAAATAATATTTCAAATAATAGTAGGTGAAACAAATAATATACTAGAGAGTGTATCTGATATTGATATGAATTTATCTAATGAACTTGTCAATATTAATGATAATGAAAAGAAAACAAGTTTGTATATTTATAAGTATTGTTACAGTATTTATAACAGCCTATAGATATAACAAATAATATTTCCAATAATAGCAGGTGAAACAAATAATATACTAGAGAGTGTATCTGATATTGATATGAATTTATCTAATGAACTTGTCAATATTAATGATAATGAAAAGAAAACAAGTTTGTATATTTATAAGTATTGTTACAGTATTTATAACAGCCTATAGATATAACAAATAATATTTCCAATAATAGCAGGTGAAACAAATAATATACTAGAGAGTGTATCTGATATTGATATGAATTTATCTAATGAACTTGTCAATATTAATGATAATGAAAAGAAAACAAGTTTGTATATTTATAAGTATTGTTACAGTATTTATAACAGCCTATAGATATAACAAATAATATTTCCAATAATAGCAGGTGAAACAAATAATATACTAGAGAGTGTATCTGATATTGATATGAATTTATCTAATGAACTTGTCAATATTAATGATAATGAAAAGAAAACAAGTTTGTATATTTATAAGTATTGTTACAGTATTTATAACAGCCTATAGATATACAAAATAATATTTCTAATAATTGAATATTAAACAAATGATAAAATGTGTATATCTGATGAAATTATGAACATGTCCAATGAGCTATTTAATATTTACAATAATGAAAATGCAATAGGATGGCATATTATAATTATTATAACAGAATAAAATATGTATTAGATATTAATTATTAATTTATATATATATATATATATATATAATAATAGCAGATGAAAATAATATTTGTATTTATAAAAAATAGATAATGAAAATTTGAAACTTTTGAAAACTGAAAATACTGAAAATAAAAAAAGTTTGAGTACTATAATTAATATTATTTAATAAAATATTTTTTCGGAATTAACATAATAAATTATAATGAAACTAATTATATTTATATTTATTTTCATTATTTATTTCATTATGTATTAAATTAATATCATTAATTTTGTTTTATTTTTTTAATAGAATCTTTTAGAAGACCTGATAGACCATGTTACTATTGCAAAAAAATGATAAAGCATTCTAAATTATCTAGGCATGTAACTCATGTACATAAACATATTATGGAAGTAAGTATTAAGTTTAACAATATTATATACATAACATTAATATAAAATACACATATAGGTCAAAAACATTATCGATAAACCAAGAAATATAAAAGCCAAATTTTTTGACAATCTTAAGACAATGGCTATTCTTGAATATAATAAGAATACATTGATTTCTGGTAGCGGCATTAATATTCTAGTGGAGAGGAAGCATAATGACTCATCCAAATTATGTAATGGTTTGTAATATTAAAATATAAATAATTAAAATATTATTTAATTTAATATCATATCATTATAGAATGCAACAAATTTATATCGACGAGATATTTTTATTCCCACACTAAAAAGTGTAATTCTGCGGCACCTCTATCTATTCAATCATTAGTAAAATTTCATGATGATAAAGAGTTCAGTGACTTAATAAATAATATGCACGATGGGGAAATCAAAGAAATTATAAAAAATGATGATTTAATTAAACATGTTAGTAATATTAATTTGTAATTATTAATAATCTATTATTTTTATATTTTTACAGAATGGTTTCCGTAAATTTGTAATCAAAGGTGGGCTGTCGAATAATAAATTCGGTTACAAAAAATCTACAGCACAGGAGATGCGGTTAATCGCCAGAATATTATACAATATTAAATTTATTTCATCTGATATTGGTATGTCAGTTTACAATTAACGATTTTATAAAAAATAACTAAATTTATATCATAGAAAAAGTTGAGGATATATTTAATATCAAAAATATTGATGCTCTGATCAATACATTGTATAAGATGTCTCAAGAGGAGGATGTTATAAAGTCAGGATTGCTGTATAATATGGATATTACTATACGAAAATATATTAATTATTTAAAAGGCTATTTTTCTAGAAAGCAAAATGTTGACAAAGTTTGTTTAATATTATAGTTTTAATATAACATAAATAAATTAAATTTAGTAAAGTTTATTAAAATTATTTTAAATAAAATTTGTATTTATATGATATGAAACATATCATCTTAATATAAATTAGTATAGTCAACTTTTACTATTAAGATATTATTATAACTTTTCCCTAAATACATATTAGGTAAAAGATATAAAAGATTTCAAAACAGCGTACTTATATGATATTCAGATTTTAATGAGCAGAGCTAATTATGATATAAGAAAAAAATCTTTTGAAAAAAGGTAAATTAATATAATTTATATTTCTATTAAACTAAGGGGTTATATATGATTTACATTTGACTATTATAGGAGAGTTGATCATATGCCAGAACGTAAAGTAAGCCTGGACATACAAAATTACATCAAACAATATATTTTATCTCATAAAAATGAGATAATTAATTATACTTGGACTCGGGCTATAATAGTAACTTATTTAACGTTAATGAATGGAAGACGGGGGCAAGAAGTTGCCCAGATTACACTTAAGGAGTACAATGAAGCCTTGGAAGGAGCGTGGCTGAAAAAGGTAAGCAATAAATGAATTCATAGATTAGTAATTATTTAATTATTACATAATAATACAGAATAAAGATTACAATGATACTGTATTAGTATATACACTTGGGAAATGTAAGAGATATGTATCGGTTTGTATTTTAAGTTAACATCAGAAAATGTATTAAATAATTTACATTTTTTCTAAATTATTTCTCAATTATTTATATTCAATAAATTACAAACATTTTTATTAAATTGAATATGTATAACTACATCAAGGGGATGTATGACAACATGTTTATTACAAGTTAAATATTTGCACTCCATGCATCATTCATTAATTCAGCCTTTAGAATTAATTATCGTTAATTGGTAATTTTTTAAAACTGTCGTTTTATAAATAATATTTCATATAGATACATATTTTTACATAATTTTAATCAAATATCTGAAATTATTTATATTTACTCTAAAAAAAAATGATTACTTGTTATGTAATTTGAATAGTTACATGTACCCTTTGTTGTATTGTTATTTATAGTCATTGAATATGACCTGCGACCCTTGACATATTTCATATTAACTTCCTCTTGTAACTAAATATATATCTAGTTAGACGTGTTTTATTAATATATCAAATCTTCGTAGCACAAACTCGTAACTTAGCCATTCTTTGCATCCAGATCTATTCCGTTATAGTTAGAACAATAAACTATCATAACATGGTGACAGCGGTAAAAAAACGAACGCCAGAATCAGACATTTAAAGCCTTTTTTAAAAAAAAAGCACGTGTACGGAAAAATTTTTTTTTAACAAATTTAAAAAAAATAATAATTATGGACGGAATAAGGACCCCGAGCATGGTATGGTCAGGAGACCTACCCCACGAATTAATGGCATTTAATCAATATGTTACATTAATATTCAAGGGCCCGTTATCAAAATTGAAAAGCGAAGAGAGGATGACATACGTCCTCATATGGATCGGTGAAGAAGGGCTGAGAATATATAACACGTGGAACAATGAAACCAAAACTCTAATCGAATTTTGGGCCCACCTGAGCGAGGTCCTAGAGCCAAGGTCTAACTACAGACTGGCCAGACTACTACTAGAAAAGATGAAACAAGCCAAAGACGAACTAGTAGACGAATACATGACTAAATGCATGCTCCAAGCGAAGAAATGCAAATTCCGTGATGAAACCGAGATAGAAACGCGCCTGATAGAGCAAATAATCAGAGGAGGCGCTCACGACAAAGTCAGGGAAGATATACTCTGCAAGGACAACACCCTAACACTCGACCAGGCCATGAAAATCGCCCGTACCTACGAAGCACTACAGAGCGAGCTCAAGGAGTTCAAAGCCGGCTCCAACACCCATATCGATCATGTTAGCAATAGACTTAGTGAAAATAAACCTAAGACCGCATATCGGAAGACCAATAATCGCCTCGATAAATCACATAATGATAAGATTACTAATTATTATGTTACTTGTAAATATTGCGGCCTGAAACACACGGGTACCCAGTGCCCCGCCGCACAGTCCGAGTGTCGATTTTGTCACAAAATTGGTCACTGGGCTGCGGTGTGTCGCCAAAAATCTAAACCACTTTCTGCCCAGTACCATAATAACACAGGTCACGCCCGAAAACACGATCGCGGACACGACCGCACATACGATCGCGGACCCGACCGCACACACGACCGCTCATACGACCGCACGTTCGACGAGCTGAAATTCAACGACCTGAAACTCGACGAGATCGCAGCAGACCCGACAAGAGTACTGAACACTGTCCTACGCTTCACGCTGAGAGGGCTACCCGCGACCATGAAGGCGAAGGTAGACACAGGCGCGGAAGGAAACATCCTTCCACTACGTACGTATCTTCGAATGTATCCCGAGCACTGCAACAACGCACGACCAACGCTTGGTCACCTAAACCCAAGCCGAACCACGCTGACCGTCTACAACGGAGACAAGATGGTCCACTACGGAACAATCGATATCGACATCACGCTAAAGAAAGTGACAACACGAGCTACCTTCTATGTAGCTGAGACACCAGGTCCGATAATACTGGGCCTACCATCAATAACCAAGATGAAGGTTATTACGATAAATAACGTCAAGACGAACAAGATCAAGACTTCAGACGACCTCGAGAACATGTACCCAGACCGATTCGAAGGGATCGGCAACTTCGAAGGCACTTACCACATAGTGACCGACCCCACGGTACCCCCAGTAATACACTCCCCGCGAAGACCCCCGATATCGATGGTACAAGAAATTAAAGATGAACTAGACCAGATGGAAGAAACCGGTGTGATCAAGAAAGTCACAGAACCAACAGAATGGGTCTCAAGCCTGGTATACGCACGGAAGCAATCAGGCAAGTTAAGGATATGCCTCGACCCACGCGACCTGAATAAGGCAATAATGAGACCCCACTACCCGACAAAGAACTTGGAAGACGTATCCTACAAACTCAAGGGTGCAAAAATATTTAGCAAACTAGACGCCCGCCAAGGTTATTGGACAATACACCTAGACCACGAATCCAGCCTGAAGACTACGTTCAACAGCCCACACGGAAGGTACCGATTCCTGAGGCTACCCTTCGGTTTAAACCTTAGCCAAGACGTCTTTCAACTCAAGATGGACATGATAATTGAAAACTGCCCTGGAACCCTCGGTATAGCCGACGACATAGCTGTATTCGGAAAGAACGAAGAAGAACACGACGCAAACCTCCACCACTTAATGACCCGCGCCCGAGAAGGAGGACTCATATTCAACAAAGAAAAGTGCACGATCAAACATACCTCTATACACTTTTTTGGTCTCATATTCAACGAAACTGGAGCGAAACCAGACCCGGCAAGACTAGACGCGATAAGAGACATGAAATCACCAACGAACAAGACCCAACTACAAGAATTCCTGGGCATAGCCACATACATGAGCCCATTCGTACCAAACTTATCCACACACGCTGCGCCGCTACGAGACCTACTCAAGAAAGAAACCGACTTCACCTGGACATCTTCCCACGAAAAGAAATTCGACGACATCAAGACCTTGATCTGCAGAGACAGCGAACTCACATACTTCGATCCCGCAAAAGAAATCGTCATCCAAGTAGATGCATCAGGAAGAGGCTTGGGAGCAGTACTGACCCAATCTGGGAAGCCCATAGCCTACGCCTCAAAATCACTCACCGAATGCGAACAGAGATACGCAAACATAGAACGCGAGATGCTCGCCGTTGTATTCGGATGTACCCGTTTCCATACGTACATATACGGAAAACGGTGCACCATCCAGTCAGACCATAAGCCGCTCTCGATGATAATCCTCAAGAATATCGCGAGCGCCCCCACTAGGCTCCAAAGAATGCTCCTCAGACTACAATCGTACGATATCGACATAGAATACATACCCGGAAAATGCCTACCACTACCCGATACACTCTCGCGACAACCACTGCCAGATAATAACGAGATACTGTTCGACAAGCAGATATCTTACACCCGCTTCAGTGAACCCAGAATAACGCAAATCAAGAACGAAACAAAGAAAGAAAAAGAACTTCAAGAACTAAGCAGCATGATCATCAAAGGATGGCCCAATGAAAGGAGAGATATCCCCCAGACAATACGAGAATATTGGCCTTTCCGCGACGAGCTTACCATAGAGAACGGCATGATCATCAAAGGAAATCAAATACTGATCCCTACACATCTACGACCCGAGATATTAAAAGATCTACATATTCCACACCTAGGAATCGTAAAGACCAACCTACTCGCAAAGACCTGTATATATTGGCCAAGAATGAACAAAGACATACAAGACCTAACAGGAGAATGTAGCGAATGTCAGACCCACCAAAGAAGGCAGACCCCCGTAGCATTCGTCAACAGAAGATTACCAAGAGAACCATGGGAGGCGATTGCAGCCGATCTGTTCGAGCTCAACAAAGAAAATTACCTGCTAGTCGCCGACATCTATACCAAATTCCCAATCCTAAGGAAACTAAGAAGCACCCACAGCAGCAGTATCATCCAGACACTAAAGGAGATATTTTCAGAACACGGAATACCGAGACACTTCCATTCCGACAATGGACCACAATTCTCGGCAACATCCTTCGCACAATTCGCTGCGAGCTGGGGATTCCAGCACAATACCAGCTCACCACACTATCCACAAAGCAATGGATTCATTGAACGACAGATACAAACCATAAAGAGAATCCTGACAAAGACCGACGATCCAGAAAAGGCCCTACTATTCTGGAGAGCCACCCCCCTAGAAAGGAACCACCCCTCTCCAGCCGAACTCCTATACGGAAGGATCATCAAAACGACGCTACCAAAGACCAAAGTACCAGCATCTACAAAACAAGACAAGCTGCTCAACGACCGACAAAAGAAAGCATCCGACCGCTATAACACCAAGGCACGAACAAACAAACCGACACTGAACAGTGGACAACGCGTGTTCATCAGAAACCCCATCAACAGCACATGGAGTCCCGGCACTATCCATGCGGAACACCCGTCCCCGAACTCGTACATGGTAGACTCAGATCTCACAGGCTCAAGATTCCGACGAACCCTGACAGACTTGCGTAGAGACGACACTACCAGCGAAGACCCACCGGTCATCGCACAACCCGATGTCGCATACGAGCGACCATCACGCCAACGCCGACCACCGAGTCGCCTTGACCTATGACATGCGCAATAGCACATCACCCAAACTACGTATCCCTCACGACCAAACACAGTCCTGAGGTTGATTAGTATTATACTTACATCGGTGTCGCTATGACAACCTAGCATGTACCCCCATGTCAACAGACCTAACTTTGACTAACAAAGGGGGATGTTGTATTGTTATTTATAGTCATTGAATATGACCTGCGACCCTTGACATATTTCATATTAACTTCCTCTTGTAAATAAATATATATCTAGTTAGACGTGTTTTATTAATATATCAAATCTTCGTAGCACAAACTCGTAACTTAGCCATTCTTTGCATCCAGATCTATTCCGTTATAGTTAGAACAATAAACTATCATAACACCCTTAAATAAAAATGTCTACATAAATTAAAAAATGACTGATATGTTATACATATTATTACTATCACTATACATATTATTAATATTGATATATATTTTTACACTTAATTAATTTCCTTTTAGGTTATGATTGATGATTTTGTACGTAATGAAATTGATAAACTTGTAAATAGTAGAAACATTAATTGTATAAATAAAGACAATACATTTCTCTTTGCTACAAAAAGTTAGTAATTAATTTACATTAAAAAATATATATTTAATTAATTTTAAATTTATTAAGATAATCTGTCATGTGTAATCGGAGATAGATGTCTATCCATGGTGTGTGAGAAGATGAAAATAAAAAAGATCAATGCCACACAAAATAGACATATGCTATCGACCCATACAGCATCCTTACAATTGACAGACAGGGAGAGAACTACGTTTGTAATATATTAATATTATTATTAATAAGTGTAATGTTTTATTATTTTATTTAGATTTATGAATCATATGGGGCATACCGAGAAAATTAATTATGAAAATTATCAATCTGCTCCTGGTAATCATCTTTTAAAAGACATGGCATTAATTTTAAAAAATAAAAATGGTAAATCAATTAAATAATATATGATTAATGTTATGTATTGATAAATGTACTATTTAAAGACACCACAAGTGACCCTATAAACTCTACGTCTGAAGAAGATGTAGAAGAACAAGATAAGGACTATGAGTACGATGAAGACTGTACTATTATTGATATTTCAAGAAAAAAGAAGGGAAATGGTTTATATATTAAAATATAATAATATTCATAGAGTTCTTTATATTCTATATTTTTGAATAGATCAAATTAATCATAATATGTTGATGTTGTATAATATTATATAATTACTTTTTAATTATTTATTTATAGTATCAATTGTATACTTATATTAAATTTAATTAATATGTATTTATCAATTTTATATTCTAGGAAGCATAAAGTGGTCTCCCGAAGATACAAAATCTATTTTTAATTATTTTAAAAATTATTTTCTAAATTCTCCAAATAAAGAAACGGTATCTGAAAAACTACCAAGTATGTATACATATATCATTATTGTTTCTATACAATTATTAATTATAACTATTAATAGGTAAATCAGAAATTTTGGAATATATTGCTGAAACTAATTTAAATTCTTTAAAAAAATTTACTAAACAAGAAAAATATTTGAAAATTAGAACCAAGTTATATAATGAATATAAGAAAATTAATAGACAAATTAAGAACTTAAAATAAATTTGAAATACATATATATTTTTTTAAATTATTTATTCACTTACTTTTACTACATATACTATATATACAGATTAAAATAATATTAAATAATTGCTAATAAATTACCAGTGGTAACATTAATTTAAATAGTTAAATATATTGTTATCATATCAATACTAATAAATACATTAAGATAAAAAATACTTTCACTATTAAATATAACAACTTATTAATTTGTATAATTTATATAGTAAATATATTTATAATATTTCTTGTAGACTTACTCATTGTAAATTTTAATATATTATATTTGATCTTAATAATAATATCACATAGATTATTTGTTTATTCTTCAAGTTACTTTAGTATGTCTCTCGCTTAAAGATACCATGATTGATTTGCCTTGTATGAGATCATAGTATTACATTATGTACCAGATCATCTTTATGACGTATGCTGTGTCATGTTAATTGTATTCTTCTTTCAATGATTATTTCAGATAATGTTGGAATTCTATTGTATAATATAAAATTTGTCACTCTTTCTGTTTTATTGCCATTCTTAGATGTATGTCAGCCATCAATTTTGTATTCAGTTCCCACTAAATTATTAAATAATTTCATTTCTATGGTGATAATTTTCTTATTTTGAGGTGAAGATTTCGATAAAGTGTTTATTGTACATTACTGTATAGGCTATTTGAGTATTTAGAATTTTTTTATTTAAAAAAAAGAAAATGTGTAGAATTTATAATACTAAATGTCTGAATATATTTTTCTTAGCATTAGGTGTAGATTAAGTTATATTATCAATTATCTTAATTTATATCTATTAACAATTTATAGACTTTATCCTGAAGCAAATGGATATTAATATTGTATCATCTCATAGCCTTAGTATATTATAATAACTACTGGGTGGCCTCTAATGTGGATTGTCAAGATATCAAAGCCGAATTCAGATATGTATCAGACTGGTAAACAAATTAAATGAAACTATATTTTTATTATAGAAATTATAGTGTGCCACCTTGGAAGGATTCAAGGTGGCACATTTCAACTTTAAGTGAACATATATACGTTTTAAATTTACATGTTTTTAATGATGATATTAATCTATTTTTTAGTTTATTAATATTTACTATATTATATAAAATACACAATTGTAAAATATTATTTAGGTTTTTGGCTCTAATTATTAATATTTGTACATACGATTTAATAAATATCAGTTAGTTTGGATTGTTATTTAATAGTTGTAATAAATATTTAATTTTATGGAATGTTCATAATCATACAGTTTATGATATATTATTATTAGAAATATATGGTATTTTTTTTATTATTGTACTGTATTATCTTGATTAAATATTTAAATACAGTGTTATATGATATGAAAGAGAACTCTCTCTTGATCGTTTTATAGCCGGAAGAGTATATTTAGAGATGTTTTTACAGTTTATTAGCGAAGACAAAAACCCTGTTATCGGTTAACAGGAGTTATAAATATATGATAATAATAATAGTTTATATATTAGTGAAATTACCTCTTACAACTGTATATCGATGGGTATTATTTATTTAACTATAAAACATATGTGCATTCGATGCAAGAGTAAAACGTAAGTAATTACGCATAGTAAATCAGAGACAAATAGTTAACTCCCCTTTCTTGTGGCGGGTGGCGTATGAACGCCGGTACGTACATTCATGACCAGACACTTTAGATATTTCGGCAGCATCATGACCAGACTATTTAGACGTTTCGGAAGCGTCATGGCCAGACTCTTTAGACATTTCTGCAGCATCACGACCAGACTATTTAGACGTTTCTGCAGCATCACGACCAGACTCTTTAGACGTTTTGGATGCATCACAACCAGACTCTTTAGATGTTTCGGAACGTCACGACTAGACTCATTAGACGTTTCAGCAGCAACACGATGTCTGTAACAAGATAGCGCACACTCAAATCAATTTATAGTAACTAAATTACACTATGTAACATATATTAGGTTTTAATATGTTCATTTATTTATATACATTTATATTTAGGGTTCAGAAATCGTTATATTTTGGATGTATGTAGATCAAAATTGTTTAATAATATTTTAGAGTAATATAATATATCTATAACGTCCATGCCATACCTAAACTATACGTAAATCGCTCGTATATTTATATACATTTTTAATGAATTTATTAAAAAAATACTGACGTTAAATTTAATTGTTAGAGAGAGTAAAAGTGAGGTATATCTGCGAATATTCGCATGAATTTTGAAAATAATCACAGTTTTTATAGACACTGAATATTCGCGTTTGCGGGTGTTTCGTGCGCATATTTTCAGGTGTGTCATCACTTTAAAATTTAAATTCTAGATTCTTCTAATACTTGCAACCTTGGATTGAGGTGTTAGAATGCATATATAATATATACATTCAATATTACATTTATAAACATGATTACACATATTGTATATCTATGTACATATCCCGTTATATTTATATTGAATTAATACTATTAATAACTAATATTAAACTAAATAAATAAGGTAAAATAATTATACAAGTGTGTGTATGCATGAATAAATATATTTATACATATATAGGATATTATTACATCTGTATACATGCATATATATATATATATATATATATATATATATATATATATATATGTTAACATATTTACATACATTAATAGAAAGCAGTAACCCATATACTATATGATATAGGTGTATATACAGTTAATCTATGTGTTAATAATATTGAATATTGTGTTTATACACATATCATAAATATATACTATTAATTTCATTAAAATATATATATATTATTGAATGAGTCACGATCAAATAAGTATTATAAATTAATTAAAACATGCATAATTCCTATCTACACCATTTACTATTCTTAGATATTTTGTTTGCCATTTTAGTTGATAACTTTTTTTTAAATAACAATTCTAAAAAACTACAATATGACTTATAATATATAATGTAATAAGATTTCTAATGATACAAAATTTATTATAATATATTATGCTATAGCATCAATATAAAAAATCTCATTCTTATAGGTTTTATTTATAGCTTACCTGATTATAGTTGGATTATTAGCTCTTTAGACGTTTCTGCAGCATCACGATCAGACTCTTTAGACGTTTCGGAATCATCACGACCAGACAGCTATTACGACCAGACTCATTAGACGTTTCTGCAGCATCACGATCAGACTCTAGACGTTTCGGAGTCATCACGACCAGACAGCTATTACGACCAGACTCATTAGACGTTTCTGCAGCATCACGATCAGACTCTAGACGTTTCGGAAGCATCACGACCAGACAGCTATTACGACCAGACTCATTAGACGTTTCTGCAGCATCACGATCAGACTCTAGACGTTTCGGAAGCATCACGACCAGACAGCTATCACGACCAGACTCTTTAGACGTTTCGGAAGCATCACGACCAGACTATTTAGATGTTTCGGAACGTCACGACTAGACTCATTAGACGTTTCAGCAGCAACACGATCAGACTCTAGACGTTTCGGAAGCATCACGACCAGACAGCTATTACGACCAGACTCATTAGACGTTTCTGCAGCATCACGATCAGACTCTAGACGTTTCGGAAGCATCACGACCAGACAGCTATTACGACCAGACTCATTAGACGTTTCTGCAGCATCACGATCAGACTCTAGACGTTTCGGAAGCATCACGACCAGACAGCTATTACGACCAGACTCATTAGATGTTTCGGAAGCATCACGACCAGATTCTTTAGACGTTTCTGCAGCATCACGATCAGACTCTTTAGATGTTTCGGAAGCATCACGACCAGATTCTTTAGACGTTTCTGCAGCATCACGATCAGACTCTTTAGATGTTTCGGAAGCATCACGACCAGACAGCTATTACGACCAGACTCATTAGATGTTTCGGAAGCGTCATGGCCAGACTCTTTAGACGTTTCTGCAGCATCACGATCAGACTCTTTAGACGTTTCGGAAGCATCACGACCAGACTATTTAGATGTTTCGGAACGTCACGACTAGACTCATTAGACGTTTCAGCAGCAACACGACCAGACTCTTTAGACGTTTCGGAAGCATCACGACCAGACAGCTATCACGACCAGACTCTTTAGACGTTTCGGAAGCATCACGACCAGACTATTTAGATGTTTCGGAACGTCACGACTAGACTCATTAGACGTTTCAGCAGCAACACGATGTCTGTAACAAGATAGCGCGCACTCAAATCAATTTATAGTAACTAAATTACACTATGTAACATAAATTAGGTTTTAATATTTTCATTTATTTATATACATTTATATTTAGGGTTCAGAAATCGTTATATTTTGGATGTATGTAGATCAAAATTGTTTAATAATATTTTAGAGTAATATAATATATCTATAACGTCCATGCCATACCTAAACTATACGTAAATCGCTCGTATATTTATATACATTTTTAATGAATTAATTAAAAAATGCTGACGTTAAAGTGAGGTATATCTGCGAATATTCGCATGAATTTTGAAAATAATCACAGTTTTTGTAGACACTGGATATTCGCGTTTGCGGGTGTTTCGTGCGAATATTTTCAGGTGTGTCATCACTTTAAAATATAAATTCTAGATTCTTCTAATACTTGCAACCTTGGATTGAGGTGTTAGAATGCATATATAATATATACACACAATATTACATTTATAAACATGATTACATATATTGTATATCTATGTACATATCCCGTTATATTTATATTGAATTAATACTATTAATAACTATTATTAAACTAAATAAATAAGGTTAAATAATTATACAAGTATGTGTATGCATGAATAAATATACTTGTACATATATAGGATATTATTACATCTGTATACATGCATATATATATATATATATATATATATATATATATATATATATATATATGTTAACATATTTACATACATTAATATATTACATACATTAATAGAAAGCATTAACCCATATACTATATGATATGTGTGGGTATTACAGTTAATCTATGTGTTAATAATATCGAATATTGTGTTTATACACATATCATAAATATATACTATTAATTTCACTAACATATATATATATTATTGAATGAGTCACGATCAAATAAGTATTATAAATTAATTAAAACATGCATAATTCCTATCTACACCATTTACTATTCTTAGATATTTTGTTTGCCATTTTAGTTGATAACTTTTTTTTAAATAACAATTCTAAAAAACTACAATATGACTTATAATATATAATGTAATAAGATTTCTAATGATACCAAATTTATTATAATATATTATGCTATAGCATCAATATAAAAAATCTCATTCTTATAGGTTTTATTTATAGCTTACCTAATACATTATTATAATAATGATTATAGTTGGATTATTAGCATTACAATGCATGTATAATATTTACATTTTATACTAGTTTGTGTTATACATATTTAAAATTATAGTAATATTACTAATATTACATATTTTAATTATTATATAGGAAGGTGTAAAATTAATCATTAATTTAATAAAATAAAAAAGAAATAACTTATTTAACTCATTTTTATTATCATTAAGTTAATGAATAAGAAAATATTTCGAAAATCGTTAATATTATATTTAATTATTAAATATAATATTAAATATAGTAACTGACTATTTCGAATATCCGATATTCAATATCGTAATTACGATTCTATGTATATATTAATGAATACCAGTAACCTCGTACGAAGTAATCTCGTACGAAGTAATCTCGTACGAATTATTTAGTAATCTCGTACGACTTTTTAGGTAATCTCGTACGAGGTAATCTCTACGAAGTAATTTCGTACGGTTTATTTAGTAATCTCGTACGACCTGTTAAAGTTACTTTATTTCATAATTATAAAGATCTAATACGAATATATATATATAATAAATGATTAAATAGTGATATAATATATAGTATATACATGTATGTGTAAGAATAAGTATTATCGTGTAGACGGTTAATGAGTTTAATACGATAAGATAACTTTAATAGTACATTTTATGTAGTATTTTATTTACATTTTATGCCTACACGTATGTGAAGTAATCTCGTACGAATTATAATTCGTAATAATTATAATATATTATGTTAAATTTATTATAGGATATAATATGAGAAATTGAATGAATCGTTATGAATTTATGCTAATCTTAATATCCAAATTTATAACGAAGTAAACTCAGTGACTTTAATATATTCATTTAATGTTATTATTAAGTTATTACACGAATATAGATATATACTTTAATTATCAAATAATAATTATTATACGAAATTTTAAAAATTGTTTGTTTGATTAAAATACAATTATTACTATCAGAAAGTACTCGATTATAATTCGAATATATTACGTACGCATGAGATCGATATGGTTTTGGAATATCCATTTAATTTCAAGTAGAATCAATATATGATATATGTATAATACTATAAGATATTTATAAGTTATCCGTTATAGTAACGGTACAATTAAATATTTGTTAATAAATTTGATTTTTTATTAAATTTATATTATTACTATCAGAAATTACTCGATTATAATTCGAATATGTTACGTACGCATAATATCGATATAGTTTTAGAATGTCCATTTAATTTCAAGTATAATCAATATATTATATATGTATAATAATATATTCCATAAATATGTTATCTGTTATAGTAACTGTACAATTAAATATTTGTTAATAAATTAATAAATTTGATTTTTTATTAAATTTATATTATAACTATCAGTTTTTACTCGATTATAATTCGAATATGTTACGTACGCATGAGATCGATATAGTTTTAGAATGTCCATTTAATTGCAAGTAGAATCAATATATTATACATGTATAATACTATAAGATATTTATAAGTTATCAGTTATAGTAACGGTACAATTAAATATTTGTTAATAAATTTGATTTTTTATTAAATTTATATTATTACTATCAGAAATTACTCGATTATAATTCGAATAAGTTACGTACGCATGATATCGATATAGTTTTAGAATGTCCATTTAATTTCAAGTATAATCAATATATTATATATGTATAATAATATATTCCATAAATATGTTATCTGTTATAGTAACTGTACAATTAAATATTTGTTAATAAATTAATAAATTTGATTTTTTATTAAATTTATATTATTACTATCAGAAATTACTCGATTATAATTCGAATATGTTACCTACGCATGAGATCGATATAGTTTTATATTTTATCCATTTAATTGCAAGTATAATCAATATATTATACATGTATAATACTATAAGATATTTATAAGTTATCAGTTATAGTAACGGTACAATTAAATATTTGTTAATAAATTTGATTTTTTATTAAATTTATATTATTACTATCAGAAATTACTCGATTATAATTCGAATATGTTACGTACGCATGAGATCGATATAGTTTTAGAATGTCCATTTAATTGCAAGTAGAATCAATATATTATACATGTATAATACTATAATATATTTATAAGTTATCAGTTATAGTAACTGTAAAATTAAATATTTGTTAATAAATTTGATTTTTTATTAAATTTATATTATTACTATCAGAAATTACTCGATTATAATTCGAATATGTTACGTAATCTCCTACGTATTAGATCGATATAGTTTTAGCTTCGATATTGAACAAACTATTAGTCATAGTTTTTTGGCGCCGGTTTTTACCACAACCATCATAATGATTATGTTAAACATAACTATTATTAAAATTTCGTAATATAATAATTATTATTTGATAATTAAAGTATATATATTCGTGTAATAACTTAAGAATACAATTAACTGAATATATTAAAGTCACCGAGTTTACTTCGTTATAAATTTGGATATTAAGATTAGCATAAATTCATTCAATTTCTCATATAAAATAAATTTAACATAATAATTCGTACGAGATTACTTCAAATACTTGTACATAAAATGTATTATTAAAGTTATCTTAAACTCATTAACCGTATACATGATAATACTTATTCTTACTCATACATGTATATACTATATATTATATCACTATTTAATCATTTATTATATATATATATATTCGTATTAGAACTTTATAATTATGAAATAAATTAACTTTAACAGGTCGTACGAGATTACTAAATAATTCGTACGAAATTACCTCGTACGAGATTACCTAAAAAGTCGTACGAGGTTACTAAATAAGTCGTACGAAATTACCTCGTACGAGATTACCTCGTACGAGGTTACTGGCTACCATATTAATCTATAATTATTATATATATTATTATATTATATTAATATTTTCCTTTTGCTTTTTCATATGTTATTAAATTAATAATTCATTTTAACCTTACATATCCGATACTATATGATTATCAAATAATTATTATGATATCGTATGTGTTATTTTAATAAATGTTAATAAATTATGATAATTTAATTATTAATTATGATAATTATTATCTATATAAAGTAAATAAATATACACACCTATATTATTATAATAATAGTGTATATTTATTTACTTTATATAGATAATTTATTAAAATATAACACATACGATATTTTAAATATCATATTTAAGGTTAAAATGAATTATTAATTTAATAATATATGAACAATTTTTTCAAAAAGCAAATGGAAAATATTTCGAAAATCATTACAATTGTAACTTATTATTTAAAGTATCGTACTTACGATTATATATTTATTAATCAATAAGATCCGTGTGTATATTTATTTACTATTATAGATAATTTATTAAAATATAATATATGCTATAATTAATAATATAGAAATCATATCAATTCTGAATTTAAGGAAATAAATTATATTGACATTTAAATAATTACTAACATACTCTTAGTTTTTATCCTGTGTTTTGATGAGTCATAAAAATCCATGATTATAAATTATAATGGATGTATATATTTATAAAATAATATTAATATTTAATTAAAATGTATATTTTTAATTTATAACATCTTTTATATTTTTATTCAATATATTTATTCTAAAGTATGTTTAATATATTAATTCATAAATTGCCATTATACATATACGCATTAAGTTACTGTATTATGGTAAAAACAGTGTGTCTCCCGATTCCGTTTTTTTGTGTAACCAAGTATATACACGTAGAAATGTTAAAATGTAATTATGTATAGTCTATTCTATATTAAACCAAATTATAATTAAATATATGTATTATTATATAACGATTATTAAAATGTAATTTAATTAGATACCAATTATTTCTCTAACATATATTAATTAATAGATTAAAATAGGTGGTTGACACAAAATTGTCAGCCTAATCTTCATGTCAGCCTATTCCGTATTTATTTGTACGTTTTGTCATCTTATTCCTTATATTATATATCTATATATATATATATATATATATATATATATCATAAATTATGATTCATAAACATCAATGGAAAAATATATAATGTTGAATAAATAAGAATTATGTATATCATAGACATTATTGGAGAAAGATATAATATAATGTTGTTCTATATATCATCCAACAAATATTGGTGCATTCATAATTAAGAAATAGGGTCTCGGAGTTAATAAAGCTGCAAACCTTGTATTTATGTACAAATATTTAAATATAAAGTAATTTATTAAAATAATTATCAAAAACGTTTTTATTTGTTTTCTTGTATTAATAATGTTAGCATAATTATTTGAATATAATTCTAGATAATAAAGTAGTCAGTATAATATAAAAACACTAGTAATTAAATAATAATTATTTAATGTTGTATTATGAAACAGCATATTAATACATGTAGATATATCATCAGGACCTTTACAGCTTCCTGCAGAACATATCCAGGAAAATTACGAAAGAATTCGTAAATTTATCCCGGATAATTCTCCTCAGCTAAAACAATTAGGAGAATATATGCAGAGGCAGTGGTTAAATATCCACTTTCATGGTGTTGATGGGATCTTTTTTTTTAATCAAAGTACCCGGACCAACAATGACTGTGAAGGTTGGCATTTACGCCTCAGACTGAATGCTAAGAGAAATCATCTTGGTGTATACCAATTGATTGGTTTAATACATAAAGAGGCGGAGCAAACAGTTATCACTGTATCAATGTTACATTTAAGTAAAGATGCAAGAATTCAAAAAAAAAGATATAGAACCAATAATATCCAATTAATGATTCTATTTAATTCATATATCAATAATAATATTTCAGCAGATGTACTATTAAAACATGGTGCGCATCTAATATCACCACGTGATGATATAATGAATATTAAAAATCAATAATTATATATGTATTATATGATAATAATGAAACACGATTTGCCTATGTTTTTTTATGAAACTTTTATGTAATTATATATACTTTTTTTATTTGTATTATATATCATAAATTATAGATAACATTTCATTGTTTATTTTAAGCATTACATGTTGTATATAATTATATTATATTTGTTTATAATTTTGATATATAAATATTTTATTTATAAATACTTATAATATATATTTTAATAAATATAAAAATACATCTCTAAAATCTCAAATATTATTTTATATTATACTATATAATAAATAAAAACCAATATATATTCGCATTTAAAAGTTAATAAAGAGGTATAATATTAATGTTGATTTAATTAATGTAATCTTTTTATTTATAAATATCTTTTTATGTATAAATATAGAGGTTTTATATTGGTATACAACAAATATATACACGATGAACACAAATATATATATATATATATATCTTATTTAAATATATCTTATATAAAAGAAAATATAGCAAATATAGCAAATAAAGCAAATAAGATATATATATATATCTTATTTGCTTTATTTGCTATATTTACTATATTTTCTTTTATATAAGCTTTATCAATATGGGTAGGCATTGATGCATGAATAATATTCACTGAATATAAACATATAATCTATATTTAACTCTATACTCTATGCGCGCTCGACGCCCGCCTCAATTTTCTGATAATTTTGAAAACCATTCCCAACTCGTGCAGTAACCCCTATAACTATTACTTTACTAACTGACTACTTGCGGAACGGAGTCGACTCCCAGAAGATATACTAACACACAAGGTTCTATATACATACTGTTAATATTACATATATTATATTAGTGTGTAAAACCTAGTTGAATATAAATTCACTTTTTAGAAAAAAACTATTATAATAATTAGTAAGATACCTATAATATAGGTATAACAGTGAGATTCAAAAAAGTTCAAAGCATCTTATTGGTCATCCGATTTGCATTCATTTATTTATTTAAATTTAAAAAAAAACGATCATTTTAAAATGTTTTACAATAATTATTAATAATTGATATCTTTGCTCCAATCATAATTAATAACAATTAGGGGAATATGATTTATTATCCTGTCATAATAACAATAAATAAATCAAACTCACTTCCTTTAATATTTTGAAAGTCAAGGTAAGAAGATGCGTTTTTAAATATATAGTTTATTTTAAAGATAAATATATTTAAATATAACTATTAGCATGAGTAGTTAGCTTATTAAATTAACTATTTTATATTATAAAATCTTATTATAAAGATTAATAATATTATATTTATTTATTAATTACAATTTTTTAATACATTTTAATTATCATTAATAAATATTTTTATTTTTATTACGCTATTTAATATCTAAAATGTTATTTAACAAATATTTTATATATTATACATATACACTGTTTATTATTTAAATTTTAATTATAATATTAGATATAATTACGATCTATAGTAATATGAATATGAACTTTAGAATTAATGCTATTACAAAAAAATTCAACTTATGACGTTTTTTAAAAACAATAGTTATTTAAATGTAAAATTAACAAAGTTATATATATTATTATTATTATTCAGGTACAGCGGAATATACTTCAATTATTGTAGAGTACTATTAATATATTTTATATACTTATCAATTAATAATCAAAAACACTGAACGTTGAAGAGCGTACATATCTATGTTTTAATATTTTACAATCTGTCAAAATTATTAAAACAAATAATTAAAACAAAGATACTACTAATTACAATGGTATAATGGATCTATTTATACTTTAATAAATGTATAAATATTAATAAAACTGTATTTGTGCGATGTTTATACATATTCTTATATCTATTTTATATAATATATTTAATATTAATTATATTGTATTTAATAAATTCTAATATTAATTATAAATATTATTAATTAATTAGTTATTTGTGTTTATTTAATATATATATATAAATTTGTATTAATTAAAATTTATATAAAAATATTTAAGATATGTATTGCTATTACAATGTTAATTATAGTTTACATTACATGCATGTACTTATTACATATTTAATTGATAAATAAATAATAACTTATTGATATATTGTATGTATTATACATATATTTAATATAAAGATGTTCTTATTTTAGCTCAAATATGTCTGTTCAATTGCTTGAAAAGTATCGTACACCTGAAACTGATGAATTTAACTCTAACTGAAACTGAAAAAGTTGGTTATATTTTATATTTATTAATATGTATTTATAGTTATATATATTTATTAAAAAGTGGTCTATCTGTGACTGTATTAATAAATTAAATTTAGATTCTAGTTTTTATATTAAAATTAAAGGATTTAATTTCGTTCCCAAACATTTGAACTTAGGGATAAAAAAAATCCTCTTTCATATCCCCCTTTTCTCATCCCTGAATCTGATCTAACAAAATGGTTTGATTCTTTTGATCACTATAAGAAATCATTTATAAATAATTCTTCCTCTCAAGCCTGAATATCCTCTAATATAGCCTTGATCAATATTCGCTCCTTGAGATCAAATATATCCCTTCTGTTCCCATACCTTAAATTACAAAAATTTATTATAATCGCATTGACTGAGACCTGGATTTCTAATAATGACTGATATATTTGCCTCCATCTTGGACTTTGGATATACACTCTATCTCGCTCCACGACAAACGGGCCGTGGTGGTGGGGTAGGATTTATGATACGTAATGATTTTTACCTATCTCCATCCATTTCATTCCCCCCCTTTTCATATAGTGATTGTATTTCGCTGACCCTCAAGCTTCCTAACTTAACTCTACATCTTAACAAAACAAAACTTAGACCCAAACTCATTTAGCAATTATCGCCCGATCTCCCACCTACCCTTATTAAGTAAAATATTAGAAAGAATTGTTTCCAAACAACTCATAGCCCATGTAAATAAAAATAATCTTTTCGACCCGTTTCAAAGCGCTTTTCGTAAGGGTCATTCAACCGAAACAGCTCTCCTACGTATTACTGACACTATATTATCTACCTTAAATAGCAATACGTGTTGCCAGCTAATCCTACTTGATCTATCATCTGCTTTTGATACCCTGGACCATAACATATTAATCTCGCGACTTACTTTAATGGGTATATCTGGCTTAGCATTAAAATGGTTTACTTCATATCTCACTAACAGGAATATCTCTATTATGATTGACAAATCTTACTCGCCTCTTTCTCCTCTTAACCACGGTATTCTCCAAGGATCTGTTCTAGGTCCATCCCTCTTTTCTATTTATATCCGCCCTATTGCTGATCTAATTAAGAAATTTCCAAATATCCACTACCATATTTTTGCTGATGATATCCAACTGTTTACCTTTTTCCCTATAAATTCTCATAATACCATTAACTCTGAATTAATCGAATGTGCTAACTCCATAAGATTATGGCTCCTCTCCAATAAACTACTAATTAATTCCTCTAAGACTACTGTACTTAACATATCTACTTCTGAAACTTCCTTTCCAAACTTTACTCTAAATAACATGATTATTTCTCCTTCTCATTCCTCCAAAAACCTAGGATTAGTATTTGATGACAAATTATCATTTAAGAATCACATATCATCCAACTTTCATCTCTTCAGAATTAAAAAAATACGGACATCACTTTCCAGAAACCTTACTAAAACTCTAATTAATGCTCTTGTACTTTCACGTATTGACTACTGTTCTTCCCTACTGAATTTACTTCCTGCTAAAGCTACTGCTCCACTTAATCGGATTATCCGTTCCTCAATACGTACTACTTACTGTTTAACTCGACTGGATCACTCTACTACAACATCTCATCAATCATCTCGTATGTGGCTACCCTTCTCCCTCAGGTGTAAATTACGTATACTATCTATAATCCATAAATCAATATATTCTTTTACCCCTAGCTATATCTCTGATCTAATTAAAAAACGTACTATATTATCTTCTCTTCGTTACCAAAATGCTCCTCTACTTATCTCCCAGAACTCTAGTAAAACTTCCCTAAATTCTAGAGCTTTTAAAAATTCCGGTCCAACCCTATGGAATTCCCTCCCTCCTACCATTCGTTCTATTAGAGCACACAAAAGATTTATAAATCTTACTTCTTCTTTTCTCTCTACCCATAATCATTAAATCATCCAACTTATTATTTGTATCCGTGTTATATTAAATTTATATCATTATTAAATTGTTATTGTATTATTATTATCTTATTATTATATAACACTATACTATATCAATGCAGTCTGTAGTATATACAACTACACCATATCAATGCAGACTGTAGTATATAATAGTTCTTTATATTGTTTATTATTGTTTTTCCGTTGTATATTGAATGTATATTATTATCAAATTATTATCGTATTACTATTATTTTATTATTATTTTCTTCCCGCACGAGCGAAGGGGTCTACATGACCCTATTTTAGTGCTAATAAACTCAATATCATCATCATCATCATCATCATTTAATTGTAGAATTAGAGCAAGTTTTATAAACAGATAACATTGTATTTGTGGAGTGATGTAAAGATTATTTTTCATATTCTAAAAATAATTAAATACTTATACTACATTGAAAAAACTACATTGATTAGTACGCAATATAACAAGGTAACCACTGGTTACTAACCAGTGATCACGTGTGGTTTGTTGATTTCGTACATAGTGTGAATTTTACTATTTATACATAATTATTTATATTAATATTTAGTATCAGTGCGCACGAGATCACTGGTAAGTATTCAACAATAAACTTATTACAATTCACTGCGAATTTTATTAAATGGATTGGCAGGATGTATTTTTCCAGATTATCAATTATCCAAGTTATCAATTATAAAATTATAATCAAGTTTCCTTACTAGTTCGAATAAGTAGAAACTCTTTAAATAGGAGGAAAATGTGCTATATTGAGAACTTGATTACCTAGAAAAGTTACTTAAAGTTACTCGTTTATATTTATAATGTAATGTACACGCACTGAAAAAGTGTATAAAATATTGCCATCAATCATAATTACAAATTTTAAACAGAAGTAAGGTTAACGAATTGAATTTTAAAATAAATAGCTTATGTAAGTGAGTATAAAAATAACTAACTTAAATGCAGTAGTACACGATCACCAGTTACAAATTAGTGTCGCTGCGATTATAATGGGGTGGTACACTGTACACATGATTGAATATGATATTGTTAACAATATACGTAATATAATTATTGATAGGGATAAGGTGAATGAAGCAACTGTTATATTAATGATAATTATTATAATGATCTTTGATAAATTGATTTGAACATCTGTTATTGTCACTATAACCCCCTTGATACAGTAACGTCCTCTACTTTATAGGTGATGTATGAACAGCAGAAGCATGTTGCGGCCTACTGCTAACGCCTATAAACATTGGAAACAAAGCTGTGAAAAGATACCGGAATTATGGAATTCTTCTGTTAACAAATTTAGGTTAACTCAATAATAGATCTCCCAACACCATTTAATCATCTTTGAGTATAATTCCTACATAATATAATCATATAGATTTTTAAATATTGTCCCTTATTAATTTACTGCACTTATCTTCTATATAGGTGATGCATGAAACTTCAGATGAATGTTGCGGCCAGCTGTAACGCAAATAAAAGATTGGAGGCTTCTAACGGAATTATGTAATTCTGATATTGAAAAATCATTTATATTAATATGATCTCTTTTAAAATAAAATTTAAATACTTTCATTATACATAATATTATTCATTTGATTTTGCTTATAAATACATAAATATTCTATTTAAGAGGAGAATATCTAATATGGCTCCATTAGGTTTTGCTAACAATGTATCTGATATTATATACCATATTTTCATTCTTACTATTTATTATGATGTAAACCAGTGTGAAAAACTGTAACGAGTATTTTAAATTTAACCCCATATATTAGTAATCAAAAAATACGATTGCTATATTGGATACAGACTATTTAAAATAGAAATTTAAATACATACATTATAGATAACTATTATTCAATGAATTGTATATATATACATATTAATTAGGTTATTCTTAATGGAAATAATGCTAGAAAATGTATTTATATAAAATTTAATTTTATGAACAAAATTTAAAATATTTTGCAAAAGTAATATAATTTTTTTAATATATTTTATAACTAATAATAATGTATAAGAAAAAAAAATTATTTAAAAAAAATATTAAAAATTATATAAAAAATTATTAAAAAAATAAATGACCAGTAGATATGTATAGAATATTGACCATTTAAAAAAAATAATATACTTTTTTTAATTAAATATCATAGAATATATTTAAGAGAACAATCATTGTTACAATGTGTTAAAAAATTGATGTCTAATATTAATTAATGAATACTGTACATTAAATTTTATTTTTATGACCAAACAATTTGTATACTTCACATGTAAATATTGGCTAATTTTATACTAATAAATTTGCCATTTTTTGACCTATAACTTTTTTTTAATGTGTCTGATCAAAATATTAATATATGACTCTTATATTACTTTTTCATGCTCTTTCCAATGGTACTAATTATTTTATACTAGCATCAATAAAAAAAATCATAGTTTTTTTTTCTGTTTTTTTAAAAGTGCATAAGACTTATGATAAGTATATGTTATTCTGCGAGCTTAGTTTTTTGTAGGACCATTATTTACTATTAAATGTCTATAGATTATATTATATATCACATATAATAGCGGGCGTAGTATGAAATTCACTTAAGAATACTTAATTTTAATTATAATATTATGCGTATATTATATACTATATAGAATATCTATAAATATGTATTTAGAAAGTCGGCGGCCATCTTCGGATACATAGAGCTAGAGAGACATTCTCTCTAGCTCTGTGTTCGGATAGCACGATATAATATCGTCGATATTATATTATTGTTTAATAATTTGAAATTTAATTTGTTAAAATTATTCTTGGCCTAAGAATAATTAAATTATTCTAAGAATACGAATGATAAATAATACCTGAAACAAGTTTCAATCTTTAAATTTCTATAATATAAAGAAAAACTATTAAGTATATATTAAAATTTAATATTATTAAATATAATTTAAATATTAATTATTAAATAATTTAATATAAATTAATTTAATATATAATATAATACTATATACATTTAATTAATATTATTATATTACATTATATTGGGAAAGAACCCGTAAAGCAATAGATTTATAGTTTAGGTAAAATTAAATTATATACAAAAGCACATGATATAAAGAGTAATGTTTACCAATGATTGTTAACAATGAAAATAATTAATTTAATTATATGATAGATTTGTATTTTTCAAATTACTTATATAAATTCCTTGACTTTTGAATGAAGTTACCAAAATATCTAAAAATTATAATTATACTGTATAAGTTTTCCTATATGTTTTCCCATAGTAACTAGATTAATTACATTCTTAATTGGTGATTTAAATATTTAAATTTTTAATTGGAGCTTTAAATCAATGCTATAATAATTATTATAATAAATGTAATAATATTAATTATTAAAAATATTAGTATTACAATGGATACATTTAATTGAATACATCATAATTATATATTTACCATATTCGGTAAGATTATATAATAATGCACATATATAATCATATATAAGTATATTCTTAATAATTATATATTCAAAGGCATACAACCTAAATATTAATATCATTATAAGAAATATCCAAAAATATATATATAATATTAAATTTCAATATAAACAATAGATGAAACGTATCCTTATTTACTATATAATATCAATACCTCCTATAACCACGAGGTTATAAGAGATATTGATAATATATACATTTTCATTAACATAATTGGTAAATTAAATGAAACATATTTAACTATCAATTTAGTTTATCGAATTATGTGATGATAGTCATTACAATAATTATAATAGTAAATAAAATATATTTAGTATTTAAGTATTTAATTATTTAGTAAATAATATCAAGAGATGATGCCTTTTCTCTAACTATTCAGTTATATACAATATATATATATATATATATATATATATATATATATATATATATATATATATATATATATATATATATATTGTTGTATTCTGAAATAATTATATTTCAGTCTTATATTTAATTTTATTTCAATGATTTCGAAGATATGCCGAGATATTTATGTATTTGTAAAATACAATATATTGAAAATATAATTACATATTTATATTAAAGGGGTTAAAGTTAATTCATATTTCGCATTATTATAATGATTATATCTGATTCCATATGTTACAAAATGAGTTCTAAATTCATATCATAGAGCTAGAGAGATTTCTCTCTAGCTCTGTGATTCATATCCACAAGGATAGAAATATAAATAAGCATTATTTTCTGTGTAACTTTTGTTATATTTGAATTTGAATTTAATACATTTATTTGAATAATACAAATGTACTATTATACTCGATTGCGATATATCTCAATTATTTATAAAACCAGGGAATACCGCAGCCTGTGAGACATTGTATATAAAGTATAATGAAATTCAATCACGACAAATAATTCGCTAGCAAAAATAACCGACGAACTAAAAATAACAGGTAATATTATATTAAATATTATATTTAATATATATATATATAAATATTATTTAATATATAATTATTATATTATATTATAATATTATTATATTATAATAATAATTATTATAATCATATATATTAGAGTGATGAACTATATATATAACCTATAAGGATATATAATATGGCCTCCGAATATTTTGATTACTAATGACATGGTCAAATCTAAAATACGCGTTGCGGGAGTTGACATGCTCGAAGGCACACGATAAAATAATTTGAGAAAGATACTTGTATATTATTAAATACGCTATTATAACATAACTAGATATATATATATATATATATATATATATATATATATATATATATATATATATATATTTGTATATTATTAAATATGCTATTATTGCTAAATTACATTGGAATATATATAAATAGATATAAATACTAATTTGTATATGATGATGATGATGATGATATTAAGTTTATTAGCACTAAAATAGGGTCATGTAGACCCCTTCGCCTGTGCGGGAAGAAAATAATAATAAAATAATAGTAATACGATAATAATTTAATAATAATATACATTCAATATACCACGGACAACAATACTAAATAATATAAAGGACTATTATATACTACAGTCTGCATTGGTATGGTGTAGTGTTATATACTACAGACTGCATTGATATAGTATAGTGTTATATAATAATAAGATAATAATAATACAATAACAATTTAATAATGATATACATTTAATATAACACGGACACAAATAATAAGTTGGATGATTTAATGATTGTTGGTAGAGAGAAAGGAAGAAGTAAGATTTATAAATTTTTTGTGGCATCTAATTGAACGAATGGTAGGAGGGAGGGAATTCCATAGGATTGGACCAGAATTTTTAAAAGCTCTAGAATTTAGGGAAGTTTTACTAGAGTTATGGGAGATAAGTAGAGGAGCATTTTGATAACGAAGAGAAGATAATATAGTACGTTTTTTAATTATATCAGAGATATAGCTAGGTGTGAAAGAATATATTGATTTATGGATTATAGATAGTATACGTAATTTACACCTGAGGGAGAAGGGTAGCCACATACGAGATGATTGATGAGATGTTGTAGTAGAGTGATCCAGTCGAGTTAAACAGTAAGTAGTGCGTATTGATGAACGGATAATCCGATTAAGTGGAGCAGTAGCTTTAGCAGGAAGTAAATTCAGTAGGGAAGAACAGTAGTCAATTCGGGAAAGTACAAGAGTTTTAATTAGAGTTTTAGTAAGGTTTCTGGAAAGTGATGTCCGTATTTTTTTAATTCTGAAGAGATGAAAGTTGGAGGATTTTGTAATGGATGATATATGATTCTTAAATGATAATTTGTCATCAAATACTAATCCTAGGTTTTTGGAGGAATGAGAAGGAGAAATAATTATGTTATTTAGAGTAAAGTTTGGAAAGGAAGTTTCAGAAGTAGATATGTTGAGTACAGTAGTCTCAGAGGAATTAATTAGTAGTTTATTGGAGAGGAGCCATAATCTTATGGAGTTAGCACATTCGATTAGTTCAGAGTTAATGGTATTATGAGAATTTATAGGGAAAAAAGTAAACAGTTGAATATCATCAGCAAAAATATGGTAGTGAATATTTGGAAATTTCTTAATTAGATCAGCAATAGGGCGGATATAAATAGAAAAGAGGGATGGACCTAGAACGGATCCTTGGGGAATACCGTAGTTAAGAGGATAAAGAGGCGAGTAAGATTTGTCAATCATAATAGAGATATTTCTGTTAGTCAGATATGAAGTAAACCATTTTAATGCTAAGCCAGATATACCCATTAAAGTAAGTCGCGAGATTAATATGTCATGGTCCAGGGTATCAAAAGCAGATGAGAGATCAAGTAGGATTAGCTGGCAACACGTGTTTCTATTTAAGGTAGATAATATTGTGTCAGCAATACGGAGGAGAGCTGTTTCGGTTGAATGACCCTTACGAAAAGCGCTTTGAAACGGGTCGAAAAGATTATTTTTATTTACATGAGCGATGAGTTGTTTGGAAACAATTCTTTCTAATATTTTACTTAATAAGGGTAGGTGGGAGATCGGGCGATAATTGCTAAATGAGTTTGGGTCTAGGTTTTGTTTTTTTAGAATAGGGGATATTATGGCAGTCTTAAGACAGGGTGAAACTTGGCCAGAGTTTAGTGAGTTCGAAATAATATCCAAGAAAATAGGAGAAAATAAGGGTGAAAGTTTGTGATATAATGATAAAGGTAGGGGATCAGTGGGGGAGGTACAGTGAGATTTCATAAGTAGATCATTTACTTCATACAGTTAAGGGATAGTGAATGTGCTTAATGAGTCAATATGATGGGTAATATATATGGTAGGATTGAGTAAGGATTGAGTAGATGCGCAAATAATATTATTAATGCTTGCAATTTTATTTTTAAAGAATTTTTCAAAAAGAGAACACAGTTGAAAATTTGACGTGTTTGGTAAAATGGGGAGGATTTTTTCATCTGGAGGAGATAGAATTTTATTTGCTATTTTAAATAATTTGCGAGGATTGGAGGAGATCAATGCTATCTTTTTGTTATAATAGATAGATTTTGAACGAGATATAGTAGATTTGTAATTTTTTCTAGCTAATGATAGAGCTAATTTAGTTTCAGTAGAAGGATTTTTAAGAAATTTTTCTCAAATTTGCGAACACTCTTCTTGAAGATGAAAAGTTCGTGGGAGAACCAGGGAGAAAAAGGGCGGTCGGTAATTAATGTAGTTTTTGTAGGTGCATGTATATTGATAATATTTAGGAGAGTGGAGTTTAGGAGTACCGGACAGAGGGAAGTTGAAGAAGAGATCTCAGTTTTGATATTGTTTACAAATCTTGGTAGGTCGATAGACTTAAAATCTCTATATGTAATACGTTTTCGTTTAATCTTTGAGAATTTTAGATTTATAGAGAATTCAATAATAAAATGATCAGTTAGTAGTTCATTTTTTTGGAAGGAGTTAGGGTTTATACATCTAACAAGAGGACTGGATAGGGGTGTAAATATCATATCAAGTGTATTACCACTAGAATGGGTAGGAAATGATATATGTTGGCACAAGGAAAGAGACTCAGTTAGGAGTTTAAAGTCACCATGGGGATAGATGGGAGAATTATAGTGATAGTTTAATCACCAAGAACTATTGGTAGATAGGATGAAGATGAAGGAAGTTTATGGATAAAATCATGATATTCATCAAAGAATAAAATGGTTTCAGATTTTGGGGGACGATAGATAACGGTGAGATGTAGAATTAAGTTAGGAAGCTTGAGGGTCAGCGAAAGACAATCACTATATGAAAAGGGGGGGAATGAAATGGATGGAGATAGGTAAAAAACAGTACGTATTATAAATCCTACCCCACCACCACGGCCCGTTTGTCGTGGAGCGAGATAGAGTGTATATCCAAAGTCCAAGATGGAGGCAAATATATCAGGTCATCATTAGAAATCCAGGTCTCAGTCAATGCGATTATAATAAATTTTTGTAATTTAAGGTATGGTAACAGAAGGGATATATTTGATCTCAAGGAGCGAATATTGATCAAAGCTATATTAGAGGATAGTGAGGCTTGAGAGGAAGAATTATTTATAAATGATTTCTTATAGTGATCAAAAGAATCAAACCATTTTTCAGGGATGAGAAAAGGGGGATATGAAAGAGGATTTTTTTATCCCTTAGTTCAAATGTTTGGGAACGATTATTAAAAAATACTTTATACAAAATGGGCGTGAGTTTTTGTTTTAGGGCATGATATAGTACCTTACCAAGAAGTCTAGTAGTCAGGTAAATAATGACGAATAAATATATGCTTAAATTACTATGTGGTGAGATTTTTAGAAGGGAGGAGAAACATAAATCACGAGCAGAAATATTAGTGAAACGTAAGATAGCAGTACTGGTAAGAAATGAGGCAGAAGTAATATAAGAATGGGGAAGTTTTATATAGTTAATTAATGATACTATGAAATTATAGTTAACTTCAAAAGGCAGAAGGTGTTCAAGAACTAGTGTGAGGGAATTATCTATGGAGCGTATGGATGAAGACTTTGAAGAAGTTGAACTAGATAATATAGGGGTTGGTGTGTGATATGAGGACA
Source organism: Osedax fenrisi (assembly GCA_964019155.1). Taxonomy (NCBI): domain Eukaryota; kingdom Metazoa; phylum Annelida; class Polychaeta; order Sabellida; family Siboglinidae; genus Osedax; species Osedax fenrisi. The sequence goes on along the minus strand of OZ025241.1, from coordinate 94,432,825 downwards.
ATTTTAAGTCCATTAGCTTTGGAATGTGTCTAGGAGTATTCGCATTGGGCTGATGCTTGGGCTGGATATTAATAGTCGTAGTAGAAGTAAATATATCAGAAGTTAGATTTGGCGTTACCTTGGCACAAGTATTATGTATAGATTTGGCAGTTAAAGTAGAAGGTGAATATGACATAGTAATCGGTGGAGTAGTTGTATGATTAGTCGAAGGAAACTTATTTAAGGCTAGGCATGAGGAACATGAGAAGGAGAAGGTGAATTAAATATAGCAATAGCATAAGTGGGAGGGAGGTTTTTAGAATGAAACCAGGATTTAGAAATAATATCTGCGGGGTATAAACAATTATAATGTAATATAGATGGACATGTTTTACATTTGAGATAATATTCGCATGCGGGAAGGTTACAATGTGAACAATTTGAGGACATAGTATAATTGAGATTGTGTGATTAAATTGAATGAAATAAATAATAATAAATATAATAATAAATGTATAAAAACTGGTAGTTAATGGGATATTTTGAAGTTTGGCATTCAGTCCGTTTTGCTATATGACGAGATGACTTGACAAGCATCGATTGACTTTAGTAGGCTCCTGGTATGCTTGGTGGCAGCCGGGCAATGATGGTCCGATTGTCAGAGATTTAAGGCAGTGTATCGTCCGACATAGAATTGATGGATCTGTATGTAAGTAAGTACAGCAGTAGACTATCTAGGTGTAATTTGGTATCTAACCCCAAATGAAGGTTGGTAGATCCGACTACCAAAAGCAAATTCCCAAGGGAGATCCACGGGAGAATATCAGTTATAGATATTATTATAAACTAATAATTAATCAATTTTATAAGTAGTAAATAATTTAGCTAAGTATAAATATACATAAACAGTATGTAATATATATTTGAATTTGAAAAATTAATCGAATTTATAATTCTATTGTCTTTGTGATTATTATTTATTTTTTAGGATTTTTATTTTGTTAATCATAAAATGTAATCAAATACTAAATATAATTATATCTAAATAAGATATGATTATAATTTAAAGACAACTATTATGTATTTCAAACAAGTTGGATATTAATAATTAAATAATATTAATATAATAGATAATATACAAAATAAATGAATATGTACTTATCTTTATAATAATAATACAATTAAAAGATATTTAAAAGCTAAGCTGTTAATAACACAACTATATATTGGTTGCTATGTAAACAAAGTGATGATATATTATTATATTATTATATTATATTTATATATATATATATATATATATATAAAGTTTACACACACACACACATATACACACACACATATACACACACATACGCACACACATACATACACACACATGTTATAGAACTCCTGCAACGTGTATTATTGATTTGACCCTGTCATTAGTAATCAAAATAGTCGGAGACCATATTATATATTCAGCAGAGTGAGGTAGACTGTGATTCGATATCTCAAGAGCATAACAAATTGAAAACCACATGCGCCATGACAGAAAACCACTTTCACAAAATACAAAAAATTATATTATTTGTATATATTTCGAATAAAATGACCTGATGTTAGATAGATAATAGTTTATTGAATATATTCAAAACGATGAGTAACAATAAATAATATGACAGAAATATATAAATAATAGTAAACAAATATAAATAAGTTGTGATTTACACACACCGAAAATGTTTTGTAATTATTTGTCATACTTCTCATAGAAATAAACCTAAATAAATTACCTTTCACAAGTAAATTAATTATATAATGCTTATATAATCTATTATTATATTATTATAATAAATATGCTAATACATAAGTTATTATATTATATTTATCATAATTATTTAATAATTAAATTATTATGAAATTAATACGTAATTTCACGATATTATTATAATAAATATGCTAATAAATAAGTTATTATATTATATTTATCATCATTATTTAATAATTAAATTTATTATTAATATATATAAAATGAATACGCAATTTGTGCAATATTTTAAAAATATCGCTCCCAACAATCATTTTTAGGAGCGCCTCTTTGGTTTTTAATGGAGCTTATTCGACTCACGCCATTCTCTTTTTAAAGTTATGTGATTATAAATAGAATGACGTGAGTCAAATGCATGATATTCAAAATAAATGGTCATAAAAGATCTTGCAATTACGTATATATTTTATATATTTATAATTATTAGTATCTGACTGTCAACCATTTACAGTAAAATAATAATTATTTAAATTGTAAATATATGCTTTTATTTATAATTTAAAATAAACAGAAGATTTTTGTATTCTGAGAATACAATATAGAAACACATTTCTAGAATATATTTATATATTTAATGATGAATAATTAGATAGCGCAAAATATATTAGTGTTTATTAAAATTGTTTCTTAAAGTTGTTGCTTACAAAAAATGTATTGTTTACATAAAATTATACTGAAATAGTTTGGTCGTAATAGTATTCAAAATATTTCTAATAAGTGAGACGGGTGTCGAGTGAGTGTATCTATTTGTAAATTAAGATAATATGCTTTATATGCTTGTATACAAATATTTATTTATATAAATATATATATATACCGTGGTGTTAAAAAACACATGTTTTATTAATGCTTATTTAAAACATGTTTGAATGGTTTTTTTTTGTTTTATCCGTTGATTTATATTAAAAAGAATACAATTATTTAAATAAAGTAGATATGTTGTAAAATAATAAAATAAGGACATATTATATTAATAATCATTATTAATTCGAATAATATATTATCTGTATTATTATCATCATTAAATAATATTATCATAATATAAATTAGTATGGCAATTATAATTATAATAATATCTATTTTGTTACAATATAATACTGTGTATTTCTGTATTATTTAATGTTAATAGAAATTAAGATTTTATCATAATATATGTATAACATACATTATATTTGTATATAATTGATATTATAAAACAATATAAACTTTGATATTTATTTAATAATAAATTATTATAAATAATAAAGTAAATTAGATTTCTTTTATGTTTTGATATAATAAATTGTATAAACGGTTCCAATAATGTTGTCTTAATTAGAATAATAGGGAAATATGTATTTGGGTAATAAGTAATATTGAATAGGTCAGTTTTATTGTGGTTTAATAGCAATTTATTATTTGTTATCCAGTTTTTTAGTTCGTTTAAACAATTTTATAATTGGGTATAGTATTATATCTCATCTGCGTATAAGTTTTAAGTAATAGCTAGGTAGTTTTACATTATTGTTTGTAATGGAATAAGATATGCAGAGAAAAGTTTGGAGGAAAGTTGTGATCCATGAGGAAACCAATCTCAATATGTGTATATATGTGTGAGTGTATGTGTGTATGTATGTGTGTATGTATGTGTGATTTATGCCTGCATGCATAAGTATGTATGTGTTTGTGTATATGTAAATAAAAATACAATATAGAACTCATAGAATACAATTTACATTATTTACGTAAGCTATGAATCATAGCCTATGAATCACTCCAATTAGCTAATGCGTCAACATGTTCTAGATGTCACACAATCCACATTATCACAGGGGGCTTGTCACTAGGCATGGTTAACTCCCGCCTTGCTCATAACAACTACAGTGTTCAAACAGTTTAATCCAAAAGCGGTTTAAACCACCATGTCAAAAACAGGTTTTTGTTATGGAAAAAACTAAAATTTATTAAATACATGCATAATAAATAATCTATATTCTTAAATATAAAAATATTAATAAATTCTTATTAAATTCTTATTAATATATTATATATTTTAAAATTAAATATATATTATATTTAAAAAAATATTTATTGTATATCTAACAAAGCAATAAGATTAAATTAATTATATTTATTAAAAATATAACTTATATATAACTTATAATATTATTTATTTATTTATTATATTATATTGTATAAAATATTTAAATAATATTGAATAATTTTAAATAATACAAATTATGCACATATATATATATATTTTTTCAATAAATTCAATTTCTTTGATCTTATAAATAATATTCATAATAATATTTATTCAATAATAATTATCATATTATTATTATTATCATAATTATATTATTATTTATAAATACAATTACTTTGTAATCATATATCTCTGAATATTCATTATTATTAATAAAGAATTATTAAAAATAATATTCCATAAAACAATCATTAGTCACAGTATTTTATTTTTTGATTTTCTATAGAAATTAATTTTATTTTTAATTGTAATCTATAAAAACTTATATAACATGTTAATATAATGATAAAAACACAACTACTGAATCAATAATATATTTATAATATAAATATATAAATTTTATATAAATTTTATATATTTACAATAAATAAATTTTCTTTGAATTTATAATAACAAAGTATGTTAAATAATATGTTAATAATATAAGTTAATATTAATATATTAACAATATATTTAGGAATTTATAAATTCTTTCTAAATCTATCTATCGAATAATCAACAAGGTGGGATACCACAGAACCCGATATGGAATTAATTTATTAGAATTAATGAAAATTCTAAGAATGATAAATAGATTATTCTAAGACTAAATATAAAAAAGTGATCAAATGTATAGTAATAAAGTTGCACACAGTGCAATGCACAGTTGTTAATGCACTATGATAAATGCAAAATAGAAAACACAGAAACATCACTAAAATATGTATTCAGTGTATTCTTTATATATAATGTTTCTATAATTATTCTAATAAATGTATTCTTTATATATACTGTTTCTATTATTATTATAATAAATGTATTCTTCATATATACTTTATCTATTATTATTATTCTAATAAATGTATTCTTCATACATATATATATATATATACAAATATTAATAGTTTTATTCTTCTATCATAATTATAATATATGAATTAATAAATAAATGAAATAAAATTATTTTTATCTATGAGGTTTTTGCTATTTTGATGAGGTTTTTGATGGTTTTAACCATACATTTACATGATAGATATAGGTATTTGCCGTTTTTGACTACAAATTTCGATAACAAGTTTCACTTTTTTAAGTAACGGGTCGTAATTCATATTATTATAATAATGTTATATTATATTAAATACGATATAAATATTGAATTAATAATTTAATATCATATTCAATATGTTTCTCACATATTTAATGTAACTTTATATGAGTATTTTAACATTTTTTATTATATTTGTATTATTAATTGATTATAATATTTTAGATTATTTTTATTATCTAATACCACACACATGTATATACTATATATAATATAATGTAGGAAATGATTATCTTACTACTTAATTTAGTACTTATTCACCGACTGGTTTCGGCCAATAAAACGCATGGGACTAAAATGATGAATATAGTTGTGCTATATTATAATAGAAACCTTTAGTCGAACAACAATGCTAAATTCTAATTCATACTATTCTACGTATGTATATAACAATATCCACACAAAAATACACACACAAAACACTCATATAATTAATCGTATTGTAAAATTATTCTAATAAGCGAGATTCAATATTAACACTACGTTTCATCGTTCAATATAGTAATCATCGACTATAGTCGATCATATACTGCATATACACCCAGGGATCACCACTATAAACAGGATGGATAACGAGATACCTCTACGTAAAGTTCTAATGATGGCTGGCATGGAGAAGCAGGGCTTCATCGGTATCCAGGAGACCAGCCTCCAGGGGACCCTCACGTAGAGATGATCACCTGCTGTTAGTGCAGCTCTGACTTCATGTTATAGTATAGGTTGTATGTCCACCTACGTATGTCTACACGTTATGTTCATGTAGCCGATACTCTACTATGTTTAACTATTTTTTTAATTTACTATAACAATGATGATGATGATGAATGTTTATTTAAAGAACATAAATGATTTCTCTAAAGTATATTCTATAGAAATAAAAATAATAATAATAAAACTAGGTAATATAGAAATACCACTTAAAATTATACAATAATCCTGATTTCTTACTAAATACTGATGCCGTCTCCTAACCTCTATATGATATACGCGGGTGATACTAACGCTATATTGTATATGTGTTTGATATAACACCCGTTGTTGTGTATACTGCATGTAGAGTACTTAGCTATATATGGTGTAGTTCTTTATGTTTACTTAAACTACTTAAATACACAACCTTTACTAATTAAACATATTATCTACTAAACATATAGAAGTACAGCTGAGAACTTAACATGGTGGCGATTATGGCATACCACACAGATAGCGTGCCTTTATTCTGCCCCCTTATATAGGTTAATCATGTCACCCCGTCGCTATACCATTGCTTACCCCCGATGCTATGATAATAACAATGACACTCCCCCCTGTCAACAGAATTAACCAGGCCATACTACCAACACCTACTGATAGCTCTCCACTGGTCAGCATACAGATGTGCTAGGTTAGTATATCCCCCTATTATATGTCTACATATATCCATGTATTCATATATATATATATATATATATATATATCTTTTTATTACTATAAATTATATATACTTGTATATACACGTATACATATACACGCATATGTATCCCTATACATGTATCCACGTTCACATATACATATTCACAACACGAATACGCATATGAACGTTATAGTCTAACTACAACACACGAGGTTCTTATGTAATAGTATTCGACATACCATATCGGCATGTAATATACAACCTTGTTATTGCAAGCTATAGACCGTGACACTGTTCAGGGCAGGAATATCTCCTACACGTGGCTACCTATTGGCTGAGCGCTCCACCATAAACCACCCCCCTAATCATATATATAATATATACCTAACAGTATGCCACGATACGTTGTTCCTACGCGTTATAGCTATACTTTGATTGACACTTGACCCCTTGTGTCTATATACATTTTTGAAAGCTGAGGGATAGACACAACTAACTATATTCTATTAATATACAGGTTAACATAACATAGTGAGAGCTACGAACTCACTCCTCTCCGCTCCTTCATTCGACTGGCAGTCAGAGAACGTCACTGCTGAACTATACGAGTTCAAGCAATACGCTGACCTTCGAAGGACCGCTTGAGACTACGGAAGTTCAGCAACGCCTCACGGAACAACTCGTGATAGGAGTTCACGGAAACTTTGAGGGTACATATCGGATCGTTGTTGACCCATGCGCACAACCGATATTACACGCACCCCACTGATGCCCTATCGCGCTCGATACAAGGTCAAGGCTACTCTCGAAGGCATGTTAACCCTAGGGATCATCAACACGAACCTACAGACTTGGTATAGAGCATAGTATACAGTGTACAGCCGTAAGGCTAACGGCAAGATACGTATATGCCTTGACCCGAAGGACCTTAATCTCTCGAATAAAATACCACATTACGCTATGAGGACCCTAGATGAGGTAACACACCACTTATGTAGCGCTTGGATTTTTTCAAAACCAGGGTTCCATTATTTTCGGTAAAAACCTGTTTTTACCGGGCAAAAATGGCAAAAATGGCAAAAAGCGGTAAAAACCTATCTCTACCATGTTAATTTACGGTAAAAACCGGTAATAACCGGTAATTACAGGTAAAAACCTAGTACTCATAAAATATAATACCTTAAAAAAAATTGTATATTGAAATTTAAAGTAATATTGATTCATTTATATATAAATGGCTAATTAATCTAGCAGCTTTATTTGAAAATTTGTCAACATTTGTCTGCTTTAATTATGCCATTTATAGTAAATTTATTTTTTAAGCCACCCTTATATTATAAAATTAACAAGTTGATGTAATTGGATATATTTTTTAAATGAAATAAAATCATACTGTGTTATATATTCATAAAATTACACAATGAAAATATTACTAAATAGTTATACAGTATTGTAAACAATATTTGTAAAAACTATATTTAATATATTTAATTAAATATCATGGTATAAAATCAAATAATGAATACATTCAAATAATTTCTCAATGAAAATATTATTAGTTCTATTGTTTAATATATATAATTTTTTTTTAAATATTAAACCCTGTCACTCCGAAAAAGTTGGCCGATTTTTCACCGATATCGTACCGATTTTCTCTCTATCTCTGTGCTACACCCCTACCAATATATCACCAATATATCATCGATATCGTGACAATATCACTATTCATCATTTCGAGATATCTCTAAATATTTAACTATTTCTCGACGATTTCGTTACTGCGCATATCGGTGAAAAATCGCTCGCTTTATTTGGTGTGAATGGGGCTTTCCTTTTACTAATGCAAAAATAAATATATAATTATATTCAATATTTTATATATATATATTGACTTATTTACTCATTTATTTCAATATCATATTTATTTTTAAAAAAATTTCTTTATATAGAGTCAAAATTAATAAAGGTTTTTATTTTTAATATAAAAAATCTTATAATATTGATTTTAATGTAGTATTATTTAACTTTATAATTGTATATTATCTATTACATATAAAATCTATAAATAATATATAATTGTAAATTATATAGACACTAGTAGGTTTAATATAATATAGATAATATTATATTTAATTATATAGACAACACTAGGTTTTTACCATGGTAAAAACCTGTTTTTACCGGACAGGTAATTACCGGTTATTACCATAGGCGGTAATAACCTATGGAACACTGCTCAAAACCTATGCTCAGGGTAAATGTCGGTCCATCTCAACAAGCCTTCTAGTCTATTAACCAAATTTAATAGCCTCTTTGGTAGATACCGTTTCCTCCGCCTACCCTTCGGACTGAACTTCAACCAAGATGTGTTCCAGGAACGTATGGACTTCATACTAGAGTATTGCCCAGGAACGATCGGAATCGCCGATGATGTAGGTGTCTTCGGAAAAGACAAACAACAACATGACGAGAACCTCCGTCATCTTATGAGGACCGCATCATAACATGGCCTCGTCTTCAACGAATCGAACCGACAGCCTTATCTTCTTCGGTCTCCACTTCAACAAGGATGGCGTACAATGTGCGCAGTACTTCTACGCGAACTTCTCAAGAAGGATGTCGATTATCAGTGATCCCCTATTTACGAGAAGAACTTCAATAACGTAAAAGATCGAATAAGCACACAGACCACTCTGTCATATTACGATCCAAAGAAGAAGACAATGATTCAAGTAGATGATTCAGGCCGTGGCTTCGGCGCCACCCTCCTACAAGATGACAAACCCATCGCCTTCGCATCAAAGACCCTCAGCCCGGCTGAGACTCGTTACGCTAATATCGAAAGAGATATGTTGGCCGTTATCTTTGGATGCGAGAGGTTCCATAACTACGTCTTCGCTATCAGATTCATTGTCCAGTCTGACCAAAAGCCTCTAGAGATGATCACCAGAAATAACCTATTCGCCACACCTACCCGACTCCAAAGAATGCTACTCCGAATACAGCAGTCTGATTTAAACTAATCTACAAACTGGGAACAGAGATGCTGAAAGCGGATGCGCTTTCCCGCCAGCAATCAGATGACAGCGACCTTTCTGTCCAGATTAGCCCTGTGCAGTTTGCGACGCAGAAGATAGAAAATTTGAAATTAGAAACCAGCCGAGACGAAACACTTCAAGCCCTGCTTCACGTAATGCACAACGAATAGCCTGCAGTATATCGAGACATTGCGAAAGATCTTAGAGACTACTGGCTGTTCAGAGACGAACTCACAACGCATGACGGTTTAATCTTGAAAGGCCCGCAAGTCCTTGTACCTCCAAACTCGCGACAATCATTCCTCAACACTCTACATATCCCTCATATGGGAATCATCAAAACATGCGATCTAGCGAGATCAAATGTTAACGCCAGGTATCTCGAAAAATATTACATACATGATCAAAAAAGTCTCAAGTGCCGAGAACATGCAAACCAGCATTATAAGTAACCTCTATTACCATACGACACACCGACCCGTCCATGGCAATACCTAAATTCCAACTTATTCTACTATAAAAATATTGCGTATCCCCTTATATGCGATTATTATATTAAATTATTCATATACGCTATGCGCCTATAACCAGCACAACCATTATAGATCGGTAAAGACACTATTCGTGGAACACGGCATCCCAGACCAGTTACTTAGCGATAACGGAGGACACAATTCGTCACAAGTGTTGCGAACGTTTGCATCCGAATGGGGATTTGATCACTTGGCGAGCAGCCCCTATCACTCCCAAAGTAACGGCCTGGCCGAACGAACTGTGCAGAGCCTGAATAACATCTCGAAGAAGTCTGAGAACTTCCAGATATCGCTACTTCTACTACGATCTATACCAGTAATTAGATCGACACGAAGCCCCTGCTCTAGAGTCGCAAGTTAACAAACCCTTTAAATATTTTGTTCACAATTATTTGTATCAATTATAGTAAATTATCAATTATAGTAAATTATCAATTATATAAAATTATCAATTATAGTAAATTATCAATTATAGTAAATTATAATTATAGTAAATATTAATTTTGAAATTTAAATTTAATTACTATAAACGTATTATAATTTTATATTAAAAATATCTATTATGTATATTAAATTATCTAACTTTATATAAATATATTAAATATTCTAATAACAATTTCTTATTTAATATTAGTTTTACTGAGAAATTATAATTTGTATTCTCGTTTATGTAAATCGAATAAATATAATATTGATTAAAATATTGATAGGTCCATTGTTTCCAACATCAATATTGAATAATTGTTTTATATATTCATTTAACTACTTCTAATATAAATAATAATCATTAAAATCTATATATATAAATCATATATATATAATAATAATAATAATAATAATAACATCAGATTTGGCATAAAGCCTGGGTGAATGAAAAATCATGGCTTGTCAAGTCTTCACCCATTAAGATAATGAAGAAAAAAATGTTAATTACTAAATGCAATAAAGTTTATTGCATAAACGAATGTAATAAATGATATAAATTGAATAATGTTAAAAAAAAAATGTTTGAAATGTATTTTTGAAAATTCTAAATAAACATATAAAATAAAATTTATATTTTCGTAAATACTGGACAATTCAACTTTTATACTTAGATACATTAATAAGTTTAATAACATTAATAGTTCCCAAAACATACCTTTGAAAAAAAAATATTATTGTATGTTATTCTTCTAAGCATTTGCTTTCCACCAAAAACTAAGCATATACATATACAACAAAATAGTCAATATATTATTATTAAAATATCAATTGTGCTAATTATTATATAAAAATATTAAAGTACTAAAATAATAATATACAAAACTCCTCAAAATCTAAATCATCATTTAATAAAATGTACATAAAACCATAAAACCATAAAAACCATAAAATATAAAACCATGATAACCATAAATATAAAATAGATAAAAATGTATATATACAAATAATAGAATAAGGTATTCAGTCGAAGTTATATATATTTAAGTTTATAATTAAAAATTAATAACGTTAGTTATTTATCATTAGTCATGTAAAAGATAAATAAATATATAGGTATTATAGGTATAAATTTACAAACAAATATATATATATGGATAAAATAATAAAAATATAAATACATAATAAATTAAAACTTAAATGTATATTTTTTGAAATGTTTTGTGAATAATGTTAAATTAGAAATGTTAATTAATGAACTTGTAAGATTATTCCAGTACTTTACGCCAATATTTGTTAAACGAAATAAGTTTCTAGAAGTTCTAGATGCCTTTCTGATAAATTTATTACAATAATTACATTTTATTTTTAATAAGTTTGATTTACAAATTAATTGGTAATTTATTATAGAAAACTCTATGTATAATTTTATAGAATTAAATTTAACAACATCATCAAACTTAAAAATAAAATTGTTCTGCATGAAATCATGAATATTAATATTTATATTTATTATGCATTTTAATGCTCTTTCCTGTAAAATTTTGATATATGATTAATTTGTTTTAAATGTATAACCCCATATGTGAACAATAGTTTAAATGTGACATGAATAATGATAAATATTAAAAAAAATATATATATATATATATATATATATAATATATGTGTAAGAAACGCATATTAATCACACTATAACAAGCTACTGCTAATACTCTTCTCTCCATTGCAGCCATTTCAATGATTTCCCACAAACCTGCGAACATTCTTGAAGTCGCAGAGAAACATGTATACCATATCAGCGCTTGACCTTTAACCCTATATCCTGATACCCACGCCTCTGTCAGTACCATGGTGAGTGTGCTGGTGGTGGCTTATATACCAGTCCTATTAGTGTATAAGACTGCATGAGAGGGTTTGTTTAGATATGTGACTCATGCTTCTAAATATATAGCTATCTTAATAGTATATATATATATATATATATATATATATATATATATATAAAGTGATATGAGTGAATAATAAATGTGTTAAAACACATTTATTTATACATGAATAAAAAGTAAGAAAATTTTTAAAAAACACAATATTATTATAATAGGATATATCTTCATTAATATAATATTCATTAATATAATATATATATATAGTAATTTAAAAAAAATCAATATCTGTTTAAAAATGTATTTGTATTATTAAGGTTATTATTAATTTTCATAATTGATAAAATATGCAATTTTAGTTCTAATATATATAGATTTTAGATACAAAAATAATTCCGAATAATACAAATATATCAGTGATATTGCTATCACTCACTATATATATAATAATAATAATAATCAGAATTTAGGTATGACCATGGTAAACGAAGAAGCGCTATGCTTATCTAGTCGTTTACCTATTTCACTTTCCTATAGGATAATTATGAGGAGAAAATTATAGTAAAAGTAAAATAAAAATAAATAAAATATTTAGAGTTAAAGTTAGTAAAAGAAATATATATGTATATAAAATATATACACAAAATATATACAAAAATATATGTTAAAAAACAAATTATAAATAAAATTTAATTATTTAGTAATCTATTAGAATAATACACTTATAAAAATACGATATATTTAATCATTAAAATTATAACCAGAGTAGCCAACAGAAATTGAAATTAATGAGGATATATGGTGTATCAACTTCAGGGGTATGGGTTCGTCAGGTCCAATGCCTTAGGGATCCTATTTGTGCCAAAAATAAGAACACTGGCAATACTTTCCTCTCAGTAAAAGTATATCCCTTTCCCCGACACGTACCATACCACACAATTACAAAAACATCAGACACTCCGTCACCAAAAAAACACAATATAAAATAGTTAAAATGTTACTATAAATCTATATTCATATAGATTACTTTTTTAAATTGTTAAACAATATAAATATTTTTAAAAAACTCCCCATAATGCCATTCATCATGTAAATAAAATTTGAGATAAGATAAATATATAAAATAATTAAAATATAATCAAAATTAAAACAAAATAATTAGGTAATTAAACAAAACGTAAAAAACACAATACAAAGCTAAACAACTACAACCACACTTAATATACAATAATAATACAATACACAAAAATAATCATTTACAATTTCATATTAATTATATAGACCTCAAGAAAATTTAAATTAAAAAATAAAATATTAAAAATACACATAAATTAAAGGTTTTAAAAACAGTTAAAAGGTTTAAAAAAATAATATTTTATTTTATGGTTTTTTTTATATATTAAAAAATATATTTATGTAAATTCTAAAGTTTAAATATCCTTAGTTTAATAGTTCTCATTTATTAATAATTATCATTAGTTAAATATGTATCCTTAGTAAAAGAGTTATCATTAGTTAAATATGTATCCTTAGTCAAAGTGTTATCATTAGTTATCATTAGTAAATATGTCTATTCAAAAATTTCAATTAATCTATAAATGTATAGTACATACAATTTTATTATAGATAGTGATTTATATATCGTTTTTTCAAATTCCGTTTTAATACTGATTTCGATAGATAAGTTTTAAAAGAATTTTCTAAATTATTCCATAATATAGGTCCGTTATAAAATATACTAAAATATTTTATTTGTAACCTATATGATGGTATTATAAATTTATATTGACTTCTTTGACTATAGTTATTTTTTTTTAGAAAAAATATAGATTTACATGGAGATGTTGATTTACTATTTAAAACATCATACATAATTAATATTGTTTTACATTTATATATATCCTTAAATTTCAAAATATTTAAAGAATTATAAAATTCATCAGTATTAATTCTATTTTGTAAATTATAAATAGCACGTATAGCTCTATTTTGTAATATAATAATCCTATTTATATTTGATTTATACGTATTACCCCATATAGTTATACAATAGCTAAGATTAGGTAGGATAAAAGCATTATATAATAATTTAAGTGATTTTATACTTAATGAAAATTTGAGTTTATGTAATATTGCAATGAATTTTGATACTCTTTTGCAAATATAATCAATGTGAGCTTTCCAGTTAAGTTTATCATCAATATACATTCCTAAAAATGTATAGCATTCTACTCTATTCAATAGTTTATTATCAATATAAATATTATTATCAAAATAATGTTTATTTATATTATAAATTATTATATAACAAAGATTTTTCAATATTTATTGTTAATTTATTCATAATAAGCCAATTTTTTAATTTTATAAGTTCATTAGTAACTAATGAATTAAGATTATTAATATTTTTATTTTTAAAAATAATATTAGTATCATCAGCAAATAAAATAATTGAACATTTATTAGAAAATAAATGCAAGTCATTCATAAATAATATAAATAGTATTGGCCCCAGAACTGAACCCTGAGGAACTCCATAATTAATATTTTTTATATCTGACTCATTATTAAAATATACAGTTTTTTGTTTCCTATCATTTAAATAACTGCTAAAAAAATCTAAAGTAACACCTCTAAAACCATAATTTGATAATTTATTTAATAAAATGTCATGATTAATTGTATCAAAAGCTTTCTTGAAGTCTATAGAAACAATTGAAGAAATATATTTTTCCTCAAGATTTCTAATTAAGTCATTCATTAACATATTTATTGCAACGGATGTATCTATATTTTTTTGAAAACCAAATTGTGATTTATGTATTAAGTCATATTTGTCAATAAAAGATATCATTCTAATTTTTATAATTTTTTCAAATATCTTTGCAAATTGAGATATCAATGAAATTGGTCTATAATTTGTAATATTAGATTTATCTCCATTTTTAAATAATGGAATGACTTTAGAAATCTTGAGTATATTAGGAAATTTTCCTTTAGATATCGAAAGATTAAATAGATATTCTAGAATAGGCGAAATTACATATATTGTTTTTTTCAAGATATCCATATTTATATGAAATAAATCATTTGATTTTTTATTTTTTTGAATTTTCAACTATATTTATAATTTCCGTTTTATTAGTAGGATAAAAGAAAAAAGTATTATTATTTACTAATTTAGATGGAAAGTTGTATATATTATTACTATTTCTAATATTAATATTATCTGCTAATTTTCTACCTATATTACAAAAATAATCATTAAATGAATTAGCAGTTTGCTTATATTCAATTGGCGAATTATTATTAAATGGACATTTTATATTAGCATTATTATTAGGATTAAGTAATTTATTTACAACTTTCCACTTATTTTTAGAATCGTTATTATCAATTTTTTCTTCAAAATATTTTTTTTTGAATATCTAATGATTTTAGTTAGTATATTTTTGTACTTTATATATCTATTTTTTATATATATATATATATATATATGTATATTATATTGAATTATAATTACATTAATTATGATTAAGTATTATGTATGCATTATTAATAAAATAATATATAAAATTAATTATAATTATTATTTTGGTTTAGAAATAAGGATAATAACAAAAAAATGGATAAAAAAAGTCAACACCATTTTTAAAAGCTTTAAAATGAGCCATATATATATTACATAAATTATAATGATTTATTCAATACTGCCATATAATAATAATAATAATAATATTTATTTATTGAAATCACAAATATATATATTGAATACAATATAAATAGCGGATACAAATGAACCCCTCAATACAATACAAATATGATTACAATTGAGCATGATACCAGAGTATCTATGTATCAACCGTAACACTTCATTTGTTTCTACTCCCAAACCAGCATTGGATATATTTCTTATAATTGTATAATCTATTTCTCAATCAACTACGATGAATTTTCTTAATTGATTTAACGTTATGATTATAGCACACGTTACATAAGATATTACATAAGATATTACATCAGTGATTACATGGTATTATAACCTCATACATGGTAATATTCACAGAAAAAGAACGACTAGGATACATAGCAGGAGGTTGAATATCTAAATCTGGTGAAGAGGCTATACATTCAGCGCGGTGACAACTCCTTCACTGTTGTAGGTGTAAGCGATACCAGCGGAACCAGACTACCTAGTAAGGCTGGTGTGGAATACAGACGGACTGCTGGTGGGTCTGACTCCACTACCATCATCGTAACATTAGCTACAATAAGTGTTAGTACATCATCACATCGAGGTAGTGAATGTTAGACTAGATAGTAACGTATACCCAGGCTCTGGCACATTATAAACTTAATACTATGTTATTAGCGCATTATACGATAGCGTAGCTTTACTCTAATTCATCGGGCGGAGGTATAATAAACATGAGGAATTTCATAAAATATTTACAAAAATCACATTTCCAAACTATTATGTAAGATTGATTATAATATTTAGCTAAAGAGGTGTTCACATGAGCAAATCATTTGTATAAGAATTGCGCGATCCCAAAAATATGTATTTTTAAGAGACGCTTACATAATATTCTAATTATAATACGTACACAATTGGGTATCAAATTGATACTATCAATATATTATAATATAATAATTATTAGATTATAAAATTTCAATTCCTACAAATTAGTCTTTATTATGAAATATTCTAGAAATTCATTTTAAATATATTCTATAATTAATTCTCCTCCAATAACATATGATTAATCACCTTAATTAGATAATAAACAACTAAACTCCAATGTTGATATAATCTCTCTATATAATACACACCAGCCATCAGTTGAATTGAGTCACATGACTCAATTCTCACTACACTAATACATGGCACCAATAAGTGTCACACACTAAATACACACTAACAAATACCCGCTATCAATGCCACACTATCACATACCATCCATTAGTACAACATATTTAACTCTACACTAACTAAACACAGAAACCTTGACCCATAGTGGAAGATATAGACGGGGATTGACTAAGAGAGATGATCTTCATCAGTAACGTTAGTGTAGGTATTCTTATAGATCATGCTTAGACAACTTTGTATTGTACTGAATATAGAATATCTATCTGTAACATCCATGTATATGTAGTCATCTTAACTACCTGGGTATCTTAGTAGGCTAATACATAAAACTAGCAGTCATTAGGGTGTAGGTTCAAACCCCATTAACACCAATAAAATATGTATTGAAATAATACTTAGATAATTTAAATTATTTTCTAAATATCTATATACAATTTTAAATTGAAGAATAATATGTTTGAATAATATTTGAATAATATATTGAATTATTGTTTTTGGGATGAAAATGAAGTGTTTATTTTATCTATATATGGGATGTAGTATACATTTAATTACTGGTCCCACCTCTGCAATTGCATCTATTGTAGTTTAAATAGTAATGTATTTCTATGTAAACTAGTGTATGTTATTGTAATCATATGTCTGAATAATATACACCTATTGACTGTTAGCATACTACCTATTGGGATTAACACACACGTTATATACAAGTCTTTATTCACTATTCTATTTGCATAATATATTGCTGATATTCTTTCGGCAGGTATCTACTAAGTATATCTAATTTGTATTCTGTTATTTCCATATCAAATACTTTATAATTGTATATAAACCTAAAGATATTATATAAATATATATATATATATACTCTATTCAAGTACAACAACAATATTGTTAATTATCTATAATATCTATATAGTGAATATAATCATCATTACAATCCTATTCCTCCTCGATTAGATAATCATCGTGGTGAAGGACAATTGGAAGGTGGAAAGTTTCAACGCGTGACTAAAACCCCTGTGGTCAGTGCGGCCTATAGAGCTACACGAGGACTTCTCGTACCGGTATCGCCCCCTGTAGTTCACTTCGTAGGTTATCTTATAGCACAAACACGACTGTATCCGCTGCCAGCAGGCCTCATCATCTCTAGCAAGTATAAGCCCATCTTAAAGGAGTAATTAGTAATACATTGTTATAACTCCCGAATTTTTATTTAAAATATGTTATTCATTTTAATTTCATAAATTTCATTTATATAGAAATTATTCTTATTGTATTATTTATTTGGATTATAATACATTTAATATAGATATATATATATATATATATATATTAGAACTATTAATTATAACATTTAAAAAAAATTTAATTATATATATCCTATATTTTAAATGTTAGTTATTGTATAAGACATTAATTTAATTTATTAATTTAGTTATGAAAATAATATTTGCTAACTTAATTATTAGTATTAAACTTATCTGTATTTTTATATAATTCTAGGTTATCTACAAATATATTATTAAATAAATAAATTTATTATTAATATTTAATAGTCATAATCATATAATTAATAATATTATGTCTACATATTATAAAATAATGTATATAAATTTATATTAATTTTTATGATAATAAAAATAAATATTGAAACAATGATCTAATGATTACTTAAGGCTTATCTTGCTGAATACTTAACCATGTAATGAATAATAAACTATGTAACACACACAGTAAAGATGTTAATCGTGACCATCACCTATTCATGAAGATATGTGCTGTGAGTTTAGATGTCCTGAATGGGACCCTTCTCTGGAGATATAAACCTCTCATGATAAATATGTTAAGAAGGTTTCGTTATACTAGGGTTACCTATAGTGTCAGGTACCTCACTTTCGTAGTTTACCCTCATCAATATTTAACTAACATTTAATGATTTGTTATGTTTATTTTTTGCAATTTATGATTCAATATACAATATAGGTCTAACATATATATTACCTTGTCTAATTTCATACTATTACTAACTAAACTATGTATTAATAATGCAAAGTCATGCGTTACTATAATTACATGTTATAGACCCCCCAATGATTATTATATAATCTTCCTAACTAAGAGAAATCGTTTTCGACTACCTGACTCATACTACAATTATCACAGGTAACTTTCACCTTAACTCCGACAGACCACCCACTCTGATTTAATCGAGCCTCGCAGTCAATGTAATCTTACCAACACAACAGCTTTCCATCACATAACACAGCTACACCAATCACCTCGTACTTTCAACCCTAGACTCAGTGCTAATTACTGCCCCAGAAGCCGGTAGCACCGATAAAATAAAAGTGGCCTACGCATAACCTACGCTTATTTTACGATATTGAGTTGTTCCGATGAAAAATAAATTGCGCAGCTGATCGTTATTAAGGTGAAAATAGTAGCCCTCCCTAGGGACATCTAGCGACTGGTTATTCCTATGTTCTAGCGAGTAAAAATGATCAAAATGCTAAGCTAAAATCATCGAGTTGTTCCGACATATAAATTAAATACGCAGTGTTTATTTTATCTATTTCTTAAGGACAACTAATAGCTGGCGTTAGCTATATATTAAATATAATGTTTTGCTTATTTCCTATTTTATTCCTAATTTAATTGTATTGTAGTATGTATTAGATATACAATTATAACTATTATACAAATATATAATTACAAATAATATCGAGTATAACCCAAGATAATATACAATAAACTATAGAATCTATCTTTAAAATAATTACAATATATTCAGAATATTATATTCAATATAAACTACGAAAAATTAATTAATATACTATATATACTGTACTTATATTAAAGTATAAATATAAATTTATATTTAAGACATATATTAATCGAAATAAATGAGGCTGTGTTATAATAAATTGTTCATTTTAATATTATAAATTTAATGTGAATCCACGTATATAACTATTTGTTCTATATTATATAATGTACATATATATTCACTTATACACTTATATATATTAACATAATATTAATAATAATAACATAATATATGTATCTAATGTTATTAATTAATCAAACTAATATACATGATAAAACTTGAAAATATCATAATTTGTATGACCTAATTATATAGGTGTATATTTATATGCATGATATGCACGTATTGTTGTTATATATTTCAATTGTAATTAGTAACTATATTCTATTTATAGATTTGAGTGACACATTAAAATAATTTTATAGGTGGCGCTACTTTATATTAACTAAAAATATTTTTCCATAATGGCACGTACAAAGCAAACTGCTCGTAAATCTACTGGAGGTAAAGCTCCTCGTAAACAATTGGCTACCAAAGCTGCTCGCAAGAGTGCTCCTGCTACTGGTGGAGTTAAGAAACCTCACAGATACAGACCTGGTACAGTTGCTCTTCGTGAAATCCGTCGTTACCAAAAATCAACCGAATTACTTATCCGTAAGTTACCTTTCCAACGTTTAGTTCGTGAAATCGCCCAAGATTTTAAAACTGATCTACGTTTCCAAAGTTCCGCTATCATGGCCCTTCAAGAAGCTAGCGAAGCCTATTTAGTAGGTCTCTTCGAAGATACTAACTTGTGTGCTATCCATGCTAAACGTGTTACTATTATGCCAAAAGATATTCAACTTGCCAGAAGAATTCGTGGTGAACGTGCTTAATTTTATCTTCTTTTCCTATACAAATCGGCCCTTTTCAGGGCCACCCAATTCTAACATTTTTATATTCTATATTATTAATTACTTTATATAATATTTATATTGCTTATTTTATACCATAATGTCATTTATTTCAAGTCTTAATAAACATATTAATGATTAATGATTTTGTAAATATACTAATTATTTATATTAATATATATTTATTTACTCCTAAACAAATTATGATTATATATTGATTATTATACTTATTCACAATAATTTTAAGAAAATAGTATATATTTATGTAGTATGAGAAGGCAAGTCAATAATCTATTTTACGCTAAAATATGTATCGATATATAGTCAGTATATATTAATTACTAGTAACATTTTGAATGCATACATGTTGGCTGATTAGAACATGACAAATAAATTGTTCATTTAACAAGTGTTGATAAGAAACCCCGTAGGTATAGCATAGATAGTGGACAGCGTCTCCACTAGCTATGGTCATATCATACCTAGGTTATGTTTATTAATAATATATTGGTAACAATTATTATTTAATTATAATCTTATTCAATACAGTTTATTTGCATATATATATATATATGCATAACAAACAGATACAGTAGGTAACAAGTTGTAACGTGTATATCTACCTAACATATATTATACGATAACTGACGCAATACACAATGCATGTAATAGAACGAGTTCAAACTGGTTCTTACCAGATTATCTAGTGATTAAAAATAACTGGCATATTTTGGACGCAATCTATGCATATTGAGAACGCAAATAGAATACCCTGGCGGTAAACACTGTTTACTAAACAGCATGATTACTATACATACTTGTAACCCTTGTAACAAAGCCACTGGGGTTTACTTGTAACTACTACAAATACCTGTATAATGTAGAGTGTATATTAGTCATTTATGTGACAAATAAATCATACTATATTATAGAAATAGTATACTACATATAGGAAGTATAAAATAGGCATAGTAAGTATATAATATAAATGAGCATACACAACAACATATACACTAATTTATTATACACCAAACTAGTAATATAATAATTGCTATATTTAATAATGTTAGAAATGTAACTAATTATATTCACTCGTAATTTAATATGTTATCATGTCAATAATTATTAATATTAATAATTTTCCTATTTTTTCTTTAATATTATTATTTTATTTATTTATGTATACAGTATCTACTATATATACATTGTAAATTGTATAGTATATATCCCATATATACTACTATAGTGGTAATTTAGGGTCGGTAATTGAAAAATTATATTATCATAGTAATGAATAACTATATATATAGATACTATAATTTGAATTATATATATAAATGGAATATATACAAGACACAGAGTTCACGCTCCACTGCAATCATAGTAATTAGTCATTTTATATTAGCGAATCTAGAATTAATTATAGTGTATTGTTAATTCTAGCTTTTCTAATATAAAATGACTAATTAATTACTACGAGTGCAGTGGAGCGTGAACTATTTGTATTGTCTATATTCCATTTATGTATATAATAATAATGTTATATATAACAAAATAAGGATAAATTGTAAAATACCAGAATATATTAGAATAACAAAACAGTACATAACATAATTGCATAACTGTAATATATCTACATATATATTATGATACACATTACTATATAATATACATGAAATAAAAATAAATCATAGATATATAGAAAACATATAATATATAGAATAAATCAAGACAAATATTACCGGAAAAAAATAAATTAAATATTAAAAGAAACATTTTTTGAAATAACAAATATATTTTATATATTTCAGTAAATATTATAATGCAGGCCACCTAAAAAAGCGATTATATTATTTAATTAAAATAGAAATATTATAAATATACTACTGAAATATATATATATAGTTGTATACACATACAAATAAAAGTATTTAATCATTATGATGTTAAAATATATTAGGATTATTTTTTAAATTTGTAAAATATATATCATTAGACTAATGATTAGTCAATTAGATGTAAATGATAATAAAATAGAATACAAGTATTTGTATATACACAATATAATATAATAATTTGTTTTTTAATTTGTAAAATTTAACATTAGACTAATGATTATTCAATAAAATAAAATTATATCATTAGTCTTTGTATAAACTTATAAAATATTTTTCATAATTTTTATTAAATTTATTTGGATTATTATTGTATTTCAGATTTAAGTTTAGGTTATTCCATAATTTAAGTCCACATAATGTATGTGTACTTTTACGGATTTATATTATTGGTTAGTTTGTTTTTAGGTAACATCTTATTAATATCATTTAAAGTAAATAATATCTTTTAAAAATATATTATATATAAATATAAATTAATCTTATAAAATAAAAAAAATAAATCTTAAGAAAATTTAAGATGTATATTGTTGATACCAATTTATTTTTTGTAAACATCTTTAAATAAACATGAATATAGTGTATTGGTTCGAAAATTAAATTATATCATATATTAATAAATTTGTTATTATTCAATAATTGTATTGCTGAAAGAATATCTTTAATATCATATTAAATATGAATATAATTATATTATATGGTACAATATCACTGGCCTAGTTAATATAAACTTTATTTTATGGTGATGTAGATTAATTATATATAATATATATTCATTATAATAATGAAACTATTTTTAACTATCAATAATGCTATAATTATTTTTATTATATTATATAATAAATAGAATAAACTTATTTAAAATTGGGTGGCCCTAAAAAGGGCCGATTGTTGTAGATGATGAGATTAATAAATTATTTAGAACTGGTGTATTTAGTAACGGCTTTGGTACCTTCACTTACGGCATGTTTAGCTAATTCTCCTGGGAGTAAAAGACGAACAGCGGTTTGAATTTCACGGCTCGAAATAGTAGATTTTTTGTTGTACTTTGTCAAACGAGAAGCTTCGTTCGCAATACGTTCGAATAAATCATTGACAAAAGAATTCATAATGCTCATAGCTTTGCTTGAAACTCCAGTGTCGGGGTGTACTTGTTTCAAGACCTTGTAAATGTATATACCGTAGGACTCCTTCCTCTTCTTGTGACGTTTCTTATCTCCAGTTTTAGTAGTCTTGGTAGACTTCTGGACAGCTTTCTTGGAACCTTTAGCAGCGGAAGGGAAAACCATGTTGAAATAAAACTAATGTATGAATCAATAACTTCGATGTATCTACTTATATTTACTTTAACGTGGAATGTATAACCAATAGGCTTCAAGTAAAAAAGGGATTATATCGCGTATTTATACAATTTTAACGGTAATTCAACCGATGCACAAAGGAACAAAGGAATTCTGAAATAGAACATTAGTCATCGTGTAGTAATACAAACCGATCTGTATTATTAACAAATAATATCTAACTAGTTATAGTATTTCATAAACTACCGTTTAATGATATATAAATCGTAGAATATAATAATTAAATCATTACTACTCCTATATACTCTTGCTATTAACATGTCTGGACGAGGAAAAGGTGGAAAAGGATTAGGAAAGGGAGGTGCCAAGCGTCATCGAAAAGTACTTCGTGATAACATCCAAGGTATCACTAAACCTGCTATCAGACGTTTAGCACGCAGAGGAGGTGTGAAACGTATCTCGGGACTGATTTACGAAGAAACTCGTGGAGTTCTCAAGGTATTCTTAGAGAATGTTATCCGTGATGCCGTTACCTACACTGAACATGCCAAACGTAAGACCGTTACTGCTATGGACGTTGTTTACGCTTTGAAACGCCAAGGTCGTACCCTTTACGGATTCGGCGGTTAAAACTGTTACTTCAATATTACTTATGAAACAATCGGCCCTTTTTAGGGCCACCCAAACTTATACGAGTATATTAATTCAATTTGAATAACTAATTTTAATATATAATTAATACTATTATTATAATAATTATAATAAATACGAATAAAAACAATTAATAATTACATTCTCATGAATATTAATCTAAAACAATATTTTTAAATTTATATTGTTATATATTAATTTTATAAAATATAGACTTACTTTATAATGTACATATGTAGTAAATTTGTAATTATATATTGGTACTCTGAATCTATAGTAGTAGTAATAGTATAATGGTAATAGTCGAGATATGATAATATATCTTATATCGATAATCGTCACATGATCAATTAGACAATATCCTCTGATAATCACAAACAAGCTACATGCATATCTCTACGCACTATTCAAATACGTACATACCAAAAAATAAAAATAAATCATACTTATAATAATAATAAATAATACAGTGAGTAAGCAAACTCAAATACTCGACATGTTAGTAAAATTACGAATAACATTTGATATAATTTAAAGTCTATTATGCTAATATTATGCTGCTATTTAAATTCTATTATGCTAATATTATGCTGCTATTAATTTTAAAATTATATTAGGTGCTATTCTAATAGCAGAAATATAATATACTTTTAAAGTTAATAGCAGCATAATAGACTAAATAGCTATTCTAATAGCAGCAGTATAATATACTTTTAAAGTTAATAGCAGCATAATAGCACAATGTAAACATTTGAGGCTATTACAGTTGCTGTTATGCTGCTATTACTGTTTTCTGGGATGCATATACTATATATATATATATATATATATTTATCGGATGTTTTGATATTATAGATAATATGATGTATTTGTTTGTATTTATATTCCAGTAATTATAAGTTAGTAATTCATATTTTAGCATGTAAATAATTTATCATTAAAATAATATAATGATATACACAGATTATTCTTTATAGTAGGTTTTTACAACGCATTGATTACAAATAATCAAAAGCAAATATTTTGGAATAATTATTCCAGGTGTATATTAATATCACAGAGCTAGAAAGAAATTTTCTCTCTAGCTCTATGATTAATATACACCTTAAGTTGTAAATAAAACAATATACATGCATATAGAAAGGAAGCGTATAGCTTTATACAATGAATATTATGGCATGTATATTATCTATAGATTTATAGTTTTCCAAGGTAAAAATCTAGATATTCTCTTTAGATTTATGCATATCATCGATATAAAGCATAGATTGAGAGTATTAGTGGTACTCTAAATCTATGATATAAACATAGATTTGTATTTTACAAATTAATCGTAATTTAGGTAAACAATAAAACCATAGATTTATAGTTTACATAGTGTAAACTATAAATCTATGAATAAAACAAGATATATTTACATTGATGTATCATATCGCTCTCTATCGGTAGATTAATGCACTTATTAGTTGAACTCTGGGTTGAACTTAGTAAACAAATATGTTTATATTTCTTAATATACAGTTTTTTTATTTGAATTTATTTAAATATATTATATATAAATGTATTAATTATATAGTTATTTGACAACCTTATCATAACAAATTTATAAATGTTTATATTATGAATAGACTGGTTAGTGTTATATTATGTAACAATAATTTATAATCCGTAAAATAGATACAATTATCTAATTTGTAATTAAATGTATTGTAAAATAATAAATCATTATGATTATCAAAAACAAATATTAATACATTCTTTAGTATACATTATTGATTCAATATAATTATTTTAATTATTATTTATATATTTACAATTTAGATGGTATTAAAATTTAAGTTAAATATTTAAAAATAGTATTTCAATAGGCATTATATAAACATTTTAAAACCATAATTATAATTATGATATTATAATAATAATTAATAATTAATATTATAATAATAATTATTTATATTGATATAACATAACTGTAATATATCTACATATATATTATGATATACATTACTATATAATATACATAAAATAAAAATAAATCATAGTTATATAGAAAAAATATAATATATAGAATAAATCAAGACAAATATTACCGGAAAAAACTAAATAAAATATTAAAAGAAACATTTTATGAAATAACAAATAGATTGTATATATTTAAGTAGAAATATTATAATGCATGCCATCTAAAAAAGCGATTATATTATGTAATTAAAATAGAAATATTAAAATGTTATAAATATGCTACTGATATATATTGATATTATTGAAAATCTTATTAAATTCTTTCGATCATTTATACAAGTAAACTATCGAGTCCCTTATTAGAGACGCGATATTAATATTGAGTCCCTTTTATAATTAATGAAGTGCATAATGATGCAATTATATTGGTTTCGCTATTACATTTATTTATGTTAATATAAAGTCTCTGGATGAAGACGATAACAAGAATACACAATATCTAAGAGAATCAATATCAGGAAAGATATAATACGCGAAATCACGTAATTCAATTTTATATACAAAACATGAAGAGCACCATCTACATAGGTTCAATTTTCGAAAAATTGTTTTATTTATAATGTAGATTCATATCAAACTATATACTTTTAAAATGTAAACTAATTTGTTTAAATACTATTTATATGATAAAAACTATGTGTTCATTACTAATATTATATTAGTAATATATAATAAAGAAATAGGATACGTTGATTTCAAATTGCATACATATCTATGTAGTGAGTAAAAGGTAACTTTTATTACCAGTAATTTAATAGGACAATAAAAACATTCCTATATATATAACCTACATCTATTTAAGTGATTTCAATACTACTGACAACAGTTACGGGAATTAATATTAATTATGTTTCGTAGATAAGGAGTGTTATATCTTTTTTTGGCACAATCTTTATTTATACTATGTATGGCATAGAAATCTTTAATATATATTTGAAAATCAAAGATTTATATTAACGTTTAAAACAATAAATTACCTTTTTAGATATATTAATTGATATGATAAAAACTTGTCAAAATCATCTTCTATACATGTGTTTTTATGAAATCTGTATAGTATAAGTATTTAATTTATTTATATTTAAATAGGTGTGAAATATTATGAATTATTATTATTCTATAGTTTATATATATAATGTAGTATCATTTTAATTATATCTATATTATTCAATTTATTTAAAAGTAATGTTATGATTTTATATCTTCGACATTGAAATTTAAGACAACATATCTTTTAATAATTAATATTTCACTAACAAAAACAGGATATTTTGAGAAGACTAAAGATAAACTTCACCTCATCAGCGGGTAGATTTCTTCATCATCTCTGTACGATAATAGTTCATAAGGTAGTAATGGTGTCGCAGCTTCCGGTACTGATTCCATGCAAATTGGCGTGTGGAGTAAACAAAATCTAGGTTATCTCTATCGTTCCCATCGTAAAAACAACTGTAAATAAATAATTACTCTGTATATGAATAAGAATTAATCATACTGATGATTTTCTATCATATCATAAATATAAAATAGATATCATCGTTGTAGAAAATAATAAGATAATGATTCGTTTGCAGAAGATTTCTGTTATTTATGTGAAAGCGTATAATAAACGAAAAGTTTGCTTTTAATCCATTGATAACTTTTTATAATATATCTCATATTTATATTATGTTTATTTTTACTTTTAAATATTTGATATTTATTTATTGGTAGAGTAATATATAGAGATTTATATACTTAAATGTATACAAATATATTATATTCAATGTTATATTGATAAATTTATTACAAAATCGTATCATAGTATATATTGATGCTTCTTCTTTTGGAAATATGTATTCCTCTAATTGTAATATCGAATTAAATTAAATTGTATAGATATCTATTGAAATTATGTAGTAGTTATTAAAATAGACAATTTTATAATAATAATAATTGAGTATTTTATAAAATAACTATCATCAAGTTTCTACATACTTCTAATGACTACCATTTATATTCTAATGTTCGGAACATATTCCATTACCACCAATAATATTGTTTAATATTGACAAAACTTCCATACACTATTGTTAATATATTTTATACTTAAATTCTGTCTAAAATATTAATAATAATAATAACAAATTAATGCGTTCATTACATGTGTAAGGTTGTTACATTAATTATTATGTAATAACCTTAAACAGTCACTAGAACTAGAACAATAGTTTCGGATAACTTAATACCTCAAATAGTAATATCATTCAACAATATTTGTCTTCACATACATCTACTCCTATACCTACCCATACCCCTACTTATATGTCTGTACCTACACATATGTCTACACCTACCCCTATACCTCTACTCCTACCCCTTTCCAAATATTTACCCCCCCATACCTACCCCACATACAGGTACGAGATCACTTCATTCAATGAGACAACACTCCTCCGCAAACAGGTAATACATCTTGATGAAACCATGGTACTGTGGGCGCCTGACTTCGCATGTACTTTATGCATTCAGTGCAGTGTCTCATTCCAGAAGCTTCTACAGAAGTTAAGACATCACCGTAGACTGTGTAGTTGTGATATCTGGCATAGCTGCTAGAGCTTCTTACCTCTAACTAATGCCCGTTAGTAACACTAACCATTACAACCCTAATACAACCAGGCCCACTTTAGTGCAACCAACCCCCTAATACAACCACTAGTACCTAACCACTAATACCTCATTAGTACCAATAAGTCTCTTTGTACCAACACTAACACTTATTATTAACACCAGACTGATATTAAAACTATAAACCAACATCCCTAAATAATTTAACTCGTTTATTATCATATAATAATATGTAATATAAATCTTTATCTAAATTATTTCATTTAAGCAATACATTTGATCACTGAGGATAATATGGGACTGATAATAGATAAATATATGTGTTTCCAAGGATAATTTGATGCATTTTGATACTTTTAACTGAACCTTTTTCCCCCTTACGGCTTAATTTAATTGTTGCTTTTGTATATGAGTTTGCATTTATTTTTTTTTATAATGAGGATGTATTGTAGCTTTTTTAAATTAGATTGAGTCGATGCTTTTGAAAATGAGATTGAGACTGAGTCGATTCTTTTCAAAATGAGACTGAATCTGAGTCGATGCTTCAAATAAAATCATTTACATCACTACTTATTACCATTAATGCTCTTTAATACCCATTAGTGCAACCAATACTAAACCACCAACACCTACAAGTAAACTACCATCCCATAGTACTAATAACCCCCATTATCACAACCTACCACCATTAGTTGCACATTCATACAGTAATTAGATAATGATGATACTCTACCATTAATTATTCGTTTAGTTTATGTTAAATATGCGCATTCTTATAGATATTTAGTTAATATCAATGACGAATATAATATTACGTTTAATAAATCATATGTTTAAGTATATTCACTACCTAATTATTAGTGTAAAATTATATTAGATTAAACTATATATTTTTTAATATTCTATAACAAATTCTTATTTAAATATTAAGAAACAATATTATTTGTTGTGTATTTAAACCATAATTTCATTTATATGATGTAAATATAATAAAGTAATACAATAACAAGTTATTTATTTAACTTTAATTCGCTGTCATATTTATGATTATTATTAGTATTATAAACTACTTAATTAAAAATTAGTTTGAAAGAATTGATAATATACATTCCAAAAACATATTTTAAATACATATCCAATTAATGTTTATATAAAATACATTTATTTTAAATATGTATATTAAATACATGTTTACCTAATATACATATTCAATACACATACCTATATACATATAATCACCCACACAAACACAGATAAGATAAATGGCTGCCACTGCTACAACAAGGAGAAGAAGAAGAGGCTGAGGATTACTTCATCTACGAGGTGGTGAATATAGAATACGGCATACGTATGTGTTCCATGTGTAAACGTGTGATCTTAAGCCGCACCAAACAGCAGGTGAATGTGACACCATTAAGATTATATACACTGATATATTTATAATTCTTGTATAATTTTTTTATATATTATAATATTATTTATACTCTATTATATTATGAAATAAATAGAATTATAAAAATATTAAAAATACTTTATATTAAAATGCATTCATCTTAGAATAATTATTCTCTCATACTCACTAGTATTCAACTTGTACCAGATATCACAGTTTATGAGATACATTAATACTTTTAATTGTAATAGAAATAATATATATAGGTCTGTAATGTGAAAGATTGTTTTCTAATATTGATATGTAGTTAGATAAATATAAATGATTATATATGCATATTTTGATAAATTTTAAGAAAAAATTAAAAATAAAATACACATATAATATGTATTATATTTTAAAAATTTATCTCCTTTATTTTATAGTTATGTATTTAGTTTATATACGAAAATATTAGTTATCATTATTATAAAAATTGTAGCACTTGATATATTTATATTATTTCTATGTATCACATATTTAAATATTAACATGTAAATACACAAATTGCCCTTCAGTGAGCCATCCCTTAATTACACAAGAAAAAATAGTATTAATTATTTAAATACATATCAAAATTGTATTCGATAATTCTAAAATATAAAATATATTCTTTAAAATAGTATTATACGATGTTAAATATACTTTTTCTTAAAATATAACTCCCAAATAATCATTTTTAATAATTACAAATAATTAATAATAATATTACTTTATATATTACATTTTATTATAATTAAATAATCATAATTATTTTACGAATGTGAGTTCTTAAGTTTTTTTTAGAAATTTAAAATCTAATCAACATATTTATTTTATTCTAAATACATGTCTTTATCCTTTATATATACATTGTCATTCAAATAAATAAATATACTCCTATCGCAGTGTACATGCTGATCAGACCACATTTACCAGATGTTTTCAAAATACAATGTATATAGATATAGGAATATATATGTCTTTTCAGAATACTTGTTATGATAGAACTATTATCTGTAGAGAGTCACTTTTTTTTGTATAGTCTACAAATTATATAGTACAATAATATTACAATAGAACATTACAATTTATACATATATCTAATAATATATATATTTTTTTTTAAATTATTATTTATAAATTAACACATGAAACTATTTGAAATATTATTTTTATAATATTCTATTGTTAGTTAAATATATATATTAGTAAAATATATTTTCCATAAAGCAATACAATATATCAAATAGATTTTCCTGTAGAGCAACGAATGTATACACACCTAGAGTGAAAATATTGATCGTTGAGTAATATGCATTTAAAATTTCATAGCATATTATTTGTAATAATTATTTCTTATCTTTTATAAACATATTTATTATCTATCACATTACATTTATAAATGACTATAATGATGTGTATAATATATAATAGTATCTAAATAATAATGTACTATAATAAATATTACTATATTCATATTATATAAAAATGTATATATAAATTAAAAATATTTCTACTTTTTTAAATATGGTAGGGTCATAAAAACATGTTTTTATGTGATTTATATATTGTTTTTGAATGCAAATGTTTCATATATACTAAATTACATACGTAAATGATATTTTTATGGAATAATATTTTGTTTTTTTTTATGATATTTAACCATGTATACACTGCGACAGGGCCTTAAGGGTAGGCGCTGGAGTTCATCTACACCATGCTATTTATAGATCCACCGAAAATGCTACTGATAACAAATTAATAAACATAATTTTCATAAATACAATTAATTTAAAAGAATGAAAAAAAATAGTTTAAAAACTATGAATATTTTTTATTATAAATATATTATACTAATCATGATTTATTTGTAAATATAAAGTACTAAAAATAATTTAAATTAAAAAAGTAGTAGGCATTTACATATGGTTACTAAGTGAAAAAGTAAAAACTAAATTACATACGTAAATGATATTTTTATGGAATAATATTTTGTTTTTTTTTATGATATTTAACCATGTATACACTGCGACAGGGCCTTAAGGGTAGGCGCTGGAGTTCATCTACACCATGCTATTTATAGATCCACCGAAAATGCTACTGATAACAAATTAATAAAGATAATTACATAATTTTCATAAATACAATTAATTTAAAAGAATGAAAAAAAATAGTTTAAAAACTATGAATATTTTTTATTATAAATATATTATACTAATCATGATTTATTTGTAAATATAAAGTACTAAAAATAATATAAATTAAAAAAGTAGTAGGCATTTAAATATGGTTACTAAGTGAAAAAGTAAAAACTTGAGAAAATGACATTCAAAGTTTTTACATAAATAATCATAGATAATAAGTATAAATATGTAACTATATAAAATATACAATATAAAAACAAATATTAACACGTGATTTGTTTATTTATTTAATGCTATTTAATCTATGATCTATGCTAAAATAAATCTAAATTTTTTTAAATTAAACGATTATTCTAATAAATAGTAATATAAGATTACATATTACAAGTATTTACATATATACAAAATATATTTATAAATTTATTACTCCTAAAACATTTTATATTGATAGAAATACTCAAAAATATTTTAGGATATTATAAATAAAATACAGAACTTGTATAACTTGTATAAATTATTTTAAAATAAATTTATTACCAATTTTTTTTATTATTTTTCAAATAATTATATTAATAGATTATATTTACCTTAGCTTACATACCTATATAATAATAACCATATATTAGGTATATACTCAGAAAAGTCATATACTCACCCCAGGGATGTTCCTTTCCCCACTAGTCCGTTGACACCAGGTCCGGAACTAGATAACCAGACCTCACCAACTATAACACTGCGTCTATCTAATCGTAACGCACCGCTCGTCTTATAGACTCGTAGCCATTTGATTTACAAACGGATATTATATGTCTACACATATCCATGTATTCATATATATATGTATATATATATTGTTAAGTTGAGTTGAGAGATTTTTTTCTATATTATTGTATCGAAATTATAAATATGGTTAATATAATATGTATTACATTATATTAAAAGTTAGACGTAATCATATTGAAATCATCAATTTAAAACACGTTTTTGCATAGATTATAATATTAAAATATAAAGTGTAATTTAAGCATACTACATTAAAAGTCAAAATGTCCCGTCCATGATAATGCGCAATATTTTTTATAAAAATCGATGTCTAAATTATATATATTTTTATATAATTTTATATTATCTGTATAAAATTAATGTTTTCTTTATTATGAACTTATTAATTTAACAATTTTATTTATGTATGAATATTTTTTTTCACAATTATTTGTATCAATTCTAGAAAATATTTATTTTTAAATTTAAATTTAATTACTATAAACGTATTATAATTTTATATTAAACAATGTCTATTATGTATATTAAATTATCTAACTCTATAAATATTCTAATAACAATTTATAATTTAATATTAGTTTTACTGAGAAATTATAATGTTTATTCTCGTTAATGTAAATCGAATAAATATAATATTTATTAAAATATTGATCGGTCCATTGCTTCCAACATCAATGTTAAATAGTTGTTTTATATCTTCATTTAGCTACTTCTAATATAAATAATAATCCTTAAAAGCTATATAGAATTATATATATATATGTGTATATATATAATATATATATGTATAAGAAACGCATACAAATCACACTATAACAAGCTCCTTCTAATACTCTTCTCTCCATTGTAGCCATTTCAATGATTTCCCACAAACCTGCGAAAATTCTTGAAGTCGTAGAGAAACATGTGCACCATATCAGCGCTTGACCTTTAACCCCATGTCCGGTTGCCCACTCCTCTGTCAGTACCATGGTGAGTGTGCTGGTGGTGGCTTATATACCAGTCCTATTAGTGTATTAGACTACATGAGAGGGTTTGTGTAGATATGTGACTCATGCTTCTAAATATATAGCTATCTTAATAGTATATATATATATATATATATAAAGTGATATGAGTGAATAATAAATGTGTTAAAACACATATATTTATACATGAATAAATGTAAAAAAAAGTAACAAAAAACACACAATATTATTATAATAGGATATATCTTCATTAAATATAATATATATAGTAATTTAAAAACAATATCTGTTTAAAAATGTATTTGTATTATTAAGGTTATAATTAATTTTCATAATAGATAAAATATGCAATTTTAGTTCAAATATATATAGATATTAGATAAAAAAATAATTCCGAATAATACAAATATATCAGTGATATTGATATCACTCTCTATATATATATTATATAGAACTATAATTACATTTATTATGATTAAGTATTATGTATGCATTATTAATAAAATAATATATAAAATTAATTATCATTATTATTTTTGTTTAGAAATAAAAACATACAAAATTGATAAACAAGATAAAAAAAAGTCAGCACCGTTTTTAAAAGCTTTAAAATGAGTCATAAATCTATTACATAAATTGTAATGATTTATGTAATACTGCCATATAATAATAATAATAATAATAATAATATTTATTTATTGAAATCACAAATATATATATTGAATACAATACAATAGTGGATACAAATGGACCCCTCAATAAGTCATAGACTTGTATATGTTATAAATAACTGTGAGGGGCCCCACCGTACAATACAATACAAATATGATTACAATTGAGCATGATACCAGCTTATCTATGTTTCAACTGTAACACTTCATTTGTTTCTACTCCCAAACCAGCATTAGCTGTATTTCTTATAATTTTATAATCTATTTCTCAATCAACTACGATGAATATTCTTAATTGATTTAACGTTATGATTATAGCACACGTTACATCATTTATTATATAAGATATTACATAAGGTATTACATCAGTGATTACATGGTATTATAACCTCATACATGGTAATATTCACAGAAAAAGAACGACTAGAATACGTTGCAGGAGATTGAATATCTAAATCTGGTGAAGAGGCTATACGTTCAGCGCAGTTACAAATCCTTCACTGTTGTAGGTGTAAGCGATACCAGCGGAACCAGACTACCTAGTAAGGCTGATGTGGAGCACAGACGAACTGGTGGTGGGTCTGACTCCACTACCATCATCGTAACATTAGCTACAATAAGTGTTGGTACATCATCACATCGAGGTAGTGAATGTTAGACTAGATAGTAACGTATACCCAGGCTGTGGCACATTATAAACTTAACACTATGTTATTAGCGCATTATACGATAGCGTAGCTTTACTCTAATTCATCGGGCGGAGGTATAATAAACATGAGGAATTTCAAAAAATATTTACAAAAATCACATTTCCAAACCATTAAGTAAGATTAATTATAATATTTAACTAAAGAGGTGTTCACGCGAGCTAACCATTGTGTAAGAATTGCGCGATCTCAAAAATATGTATTTTTGAGAGACGCTTACAAAATATTATAATTATAATATGTACACAATTGATGAGGAAAACACATGCACAAGTATACAGATGAGAATATATGCATACAAAATTGCCTTCACATGTAAATCAATTTATAAACTCTTTAAAAGATAATAACAAATAATAACATGTTTAATTGGAATTTATATTTGTTTCTCAGTTTTATCGATTAAATATAATTTTATCTAACACAACTCAATTTTGAAATACATTTTATATAAATGTAAATATTCTAAATATTATTAACTAAGCATACTGTTCATTATAAATTATAAAAGCTTAAGAAATTACGTAAATCTAAGAATAAATGATATGATAAACGTTATCATAAAGCCTATATTATATATCATAATATCATATATTATATATGATAGTATTATATTTAACATATAAGTTTATATAACTATATAAATTTAAATAAGTTATATTATTATATATATAAATATAAGTTTAATATTATTTTATACATAAAATATATATTTTATATTTTTGCAAAGTTTACATATTATAAATCATATATAATATAATATACTAAGTTCATATAGGTGTATTATCCTATTTATTTATAATATTATATTATAATTTCATATAAATAATGTATCTACTACGTACATTAACGTAATAACTAATGTACGCGTTTATGAATAGTATACTATTTTATTAAATATATCGATTATAAATTCATAAATTCAAAAATTCAAAATTTTATATATTTTTTCTGAGACGATTTCATAATTTAATTGATCTTGTGAAAATCCTAAAATTTATAATGCTAGAGTATTGTGAAATCATAAAAGTATGTATTTTTTCTTCGATGATTGCACAAATCGATTGTTCATGTTAACACCCCTTAAATATGATTTTTAAGCTATAATATTTTTGTGTTTCGAAGAACTAAAGAGAGAATCTGCTGCTACTGAGATCTAAAACTTAGTTACACTAGCATAATTATTCAATGCCATTAATAAGGTTTAGTGGCACACACCGAGAATGGGTGATTATTAGCGTAGATATACTTAATACCGTGATCATCTAATGCATTCTCTCTCGCAACAGTTTAAAATTAGATATCGGAGTTATTCGATGTAGAAGGAATCTATGTATTTCAAATATCTATGAGAATATATTTCATCTAAATATATTGGCTAATATTTGACTCTTTTTTAATTGTTTTAAAATATAATCTTTAATGAATCTAAATAGTTCACATATAAAATTAATTAACTTGAATTCACTTGTTGAACAGACTAACTCTTATTATAATGTACTCTTATTTTACAAATGATTTATAAACTATGCAGAAGAGTTAATCTATTTTTAAAATACATATACCCTATATGATATAGGGTATCAATATATTATAATATAATAATTATTAGATTATAAAATATCAATTCCTACAAATTAAAGTCTTTATTATAAAATATTCTAGAAATTCATTTTAAATATATTCTATAATTAATTATCCTCCAATAACATATGATTAATCACCTTCAGTAGATAATAAACAACTAAACGCCGATGTTTATATAATCTCTGTATATAATACACACCAGTCATCAGTAGAATTGAGTCACATGACTCAATGTTCACGACACTAATGAATAGCAGCAGTAAGTATCACACACTAAATACACACAAACACATACCACCTATCAATGCCACACTATTACATACCATCCATTAGTACAAACCTTGACCCCTAGTGGAGGATATAGACGGATATTGACTAACAGAGATCATCTTCATCAGTAACGTTAGTATAGTCATTATAATAGATCATGCTTAGACAATTTTGTATTGTAATGAATATAGAATATCTGTCTGTAACATCCATGTATAGACCTCCCTGTATATGTAGTCATCTTAACTACCTGGGTATCTTAGTAGGCTAATACATCAAACTAACAGTCAGTGGGGTGTAGGTTCAAACCAAATTCGCACCAATAAAATACGTATTGAAATAATACTTAGATAATTTAAATTATTTTCTAAATTTTTCTAAAAAATCTATATACACTTTTAAATTGAAGAATAATATGTTTGAATAATATTTGAATAATATATTGAATTATTATTTATGGGATGAAATTGAAGTGTTTATTTTATCTATATCTAGAATGTAGTATACATTTAATTACTGGTCCCACCTCTGCAATTGCATCTATTGTAGTCTAAATAGTAATGTATTTCTATGTAAACTAGTGTATGTTATTGTAATCATATGTCTGAATAATCTACACCTATTGACTGTTAGCATACTACCTATTGGGATTAACACACATGTGATATACAAGTCTTTATTCACTATTATATTTGCATAATATATTGCTGATATTCTTTCGGCAGGTTTCTACTAAGTATATCTAATTTGTATTCTGTTATTTCCGTATCAAATACTTTATAATTGTATATAAACCTAAAGATATTATATAAATATATATATAATATACTCTATTCAAGTACAAAAAAAATATTGTTAATTATCTATAATATCTATATAGTGAATATAATCATCATTTCAATCCTATTCCTCCTCGATTAGATCATAATCATGGTGAAGGACAATAGGAAGGTGGACAGTTTCAACGCGTGACTAAAACCCCTGTGGTCAGTGCGGCCTATATAGCTACACGAGGACTTCTATTACCGGTATCGCCCCCTGTAGTTCACTTCGTAGGTTATCTTATAGTACAAACATGACTGTATCCCTATTTAAAATATGTTATTCATTTTAATTTTATAAATTTCATTTATATATAAATTATTCTTATTGTATTATTTATTTGGATTATAATACATTTAATATAGATATATATATATATATATATATATATATATATATATATATATATATTAGAACTATTAATTATAACATTTAAAACAAATTTAATTCCATATATCCTATATTTTAAATGTTAGTTATTGTATAAGACATTAATTTAATTTATTAATTTAGTTATGAAAATAATATTTGCTAACTTAATTATTAGTATTAAACTTATCTGTATTTTTATATAATTCTAGGTTATCTACACATATATTATTAAATAAATAAATTTATTATTAATATTTAATAGTCATAATCATATAATTAATAATATTATGTCTACATATTATAAAATAATGTATATAAATATATATTAATTTTTATGATAATAAAAATAAATATTGATACAATGATCTAATGATTACTTAATGCTTAGCTTGCTGAACACTTAACCATGTAATGAATAATAAACTATGTAACACACACAGTAAAGATGTTAATCGTGACCATCACCTATTCATGAAGATATGTGCTGTGAGTTTAGATGTCCTGAATGGGACCCTTCTCTGGAGATATAAACCTCTCATGATAAATATGTTAAGAAGGTTTCGTTATACAAGGGTTACCTATAGTGTCAGGTACCTCACTTTCGTAGTTTACCCTCATCAATATTTAACTAACATTTAATAATTTGTTATGTTTATTTTTTGCAATTTATGATTCAAAATACAAGATAGGTCTAACATATATATTACCTTGTCTAATTTCATACTATTACTAACTAAACTATGTATTAATAAGGCAACATTCCTTACTATAATTACTTGTTATAGACCCCCCAATAATGATTATATAATCTTCCTAACTAAGAGATATCGTTCTCGACTACCTGACTCATACTACAATTATCATTGATAA
Source organism: Osedax fenrisi (assembly GCA_964019155.1). Classification (NCBI taxonomy): domain Eukaryota; kingdom Metazoa; phylum Annelida; class Polychaeta; order Sabellida; family Siboglinidae; genus Osedax; species Osedax fenrisi. Next base: position 94,392,754 of record OZ025241.1, on the reverse strand, counting down.
CTTTCACCTTGACTCCGATAGACCACCCACTCTGATTTAATCGAGCCTCGCAGTCAATGTAATCTTACCAACACAACAGCTTTAATCACATAACACAGCTACACCATTCACCTCGTATATACAACCTCGACTCAGTGCTAATTACTGCCCCAGAAGCCGGTAGCACCTATAAAATAAAAGTGGCCTACGCATAACCTACGCTTATTTTACGATATTGAGTTGTTCCGATGAAAAATAAATTGCCCAGCTGATCGTTATTAAGGTGAAAATAGTAGCCCTCCCTAGGGACATCTAGCGACCGGTTATTCCTATATTCTAGCGCGTAAAAATGATCAAAATGCTAAGCTAAAATCATCGAGTTGTTCCGACATATAAATTAAATACGAAGCGTTTATTTTACCCATTTCTTAAGGACAACTAATAGCTGGCGTTAGCTATATATTAAATATAATGTTTTGCTTATTTTCTATTTTATTCCTAATTTAATTGTATTGTAGTATGTATTAGATATACAAATATATAATTACAAATAATATCGAGTATAACCCAAGATAATATACAATAAACTATAGAATCTATCTTTAAAATAATTACAATATATTCAGAATATTATATTCAATATAAACTACGAAAAATGAATTAATATACTATATATACTGTACTTATATTAAAGTATAAATATAAATTTATATTTAAGACATATATTAATCGAAATAAATGAGGCTGTGTTATAATAAATTGTTCATTTTAATATTATAAATTTAATGTGAATCCATGTATATAAATATTTTTTCTATATTATATAATGTACATATATATTCACTTATACACTTATATATACTAACATAATATTAATAATAATAACATAATATACATGATAAAACTTGAAAATATCATAATTTGTATGACCTAATTATATAGGTGTATATTTATATGCATGATATGCACGTATTGTTGTTATATATTTCAATTGTAATTAGTAACTATATTCTATTTATAGATTTGAGTGACACATTAAAATAATTTGATAGGTGGCGCTACTTTATATTAACTAAAAATAGTGAGTACACATATGTTGTATATTTAAATAGTTAATATTTATTACTTGAATTAAAATAATATAATTATTAATAATTAATTATTTTAATATATATAATTGTATCAAGTTATTTCACACTATTTTGAATATAAAATAAGCATATTTTATTTATTTTGGATTTAAAGTTTCATAAAAAATTCTTTTTAATTCTATACGATACGCACAGTCGGACAGTCGCCGATATAATATGCACTAGAATTAGCTAGGCTAGGATATTTATTTTAATTGATGGAACAACTCGATTTGCATATGGCTAAGGATATGGCGCAGGCCAATTTTGTTAGCGCGTTGCATACACTATAATAATAAAATGTCGCAACAACCGGTCCCTGCAATGCAGGGCCTGCATTAACTTTATCATCTATGGGATTGTATCGAAAGTTATTAAAAAAATAACCTTAAATAACCTCACATAACAATAACCTTTACAAATATTAATGTATACAAATTTCTATAGATATCATCGAATCTCACCATTCTACACTAACTTCAATATCATCCTTCCAAAACTTACTAACCCTACTCCTTAGCAAGCATGTGCCAATCAAAAATAAACATTCTTCACATATATAATCACACACATTGAAACTTAAAACAATTATTTAACTGATCACAATTTTAAAAAGACAAATATTTCTCAAAATGTAGACAACCTCTCCCAATTATATTCTAACTGTAACGTTTATTGCAAACCTCTTTACACTTCCAAATCTAAATATATAATTATGGTATTTTAAATGTTTTTAATTATATTAAATATAATACATATTATTGTGTATCATGTTTATGACTCATGAGCTTATATCTAAGTATTTTTGTTTTCAAAATTTATAATATTTGGAAAATTCGTTTGATAAATCTTTATTAAATTCTCAGTTTATCCATGATATATTGATGATTGTATAGGCACTTTAAATAATATATATATATATATATATATATATATATATATATATATATTGTTTGATACACTTATAATAAAAATAAAATCTTTTTCAGTATCAAAAAATGTTAAATTTCATTATTTAATACTTGTCATATGGAATAAGTAGGTATATAGGTACATAGGAATATTATCTATAAAGTAATAGAAACGTAGTCATTTATAATTTTATATTGGTGGTTGGTTTATTTGTAGTCTTTAGTATTTTCTCTATATTTACATATAAACAATATTTGTACACCGTTTGCCCACCCGCAAATAAGCACTATAATATTTTTTCTAGCCATAACAAATAGTTTGTAAAACTTTAAACTTTAAAACCTTCTTATAATATCTGTATAATTATAAAATAAACTAAACTTAACAAGTTGTCCGAAATTATTGCATACTAGATCTGGTATTAATCATTGTCAATATGAGATAAATAGATATGAAAAATATTCATGTGAAATTAATTTTATTATCTATAAAAAGTATTTTATGAGGGATGTACTAAAACCCAGTTGTAATTTTATAATACTTATTTGTATATAATATAATTAATTTAATACTTTGATACTATATATAATATTATATATGTATAATATATTATATCAATAAGTGATATATTAAATGTTCAAAATAGTAATGTATTTATAGTAAAATTCTAGGTTTAAATGATTTTTATTAACATTTTTTTGCCTAGTTATAATTTTATAACAATGCATAATACATATTTATATATGTTAAACATAATTTTACACTTTGAAAATAATATATAGTATAATATTATATTAGCCAATAGTAACAAAAAATTATTATTAATATTTATTAAATGTATTATAAAATTACAACTGGGCAATAAATTGTTATTAATAACAATAATTAAAACCTAATACTTTACTATAAATACATTACTAATTTTTACATTTAATATCACTTTTTAATTATAATATATAATATATAGTATCAACAATAAAATAGCATAGATAGCTTGATATGGATAGATTCAGTGTGTTATATTAAACAAAAATACAATAAATACGGGATGTACTAAAATCCAGAACTTTTCCAGAACTAATCCAGAACTAATCCAGAACTAATCCAGAACTTTTCCAGAACTTTTCCAGAACTTTTCCAGAACTAATCCAGAACTAATCCAGAACTTTTCCAGAACCTACGTAGAATTAAATCATTAATAATCCAGAACTAACCCAGAACCTACGTAGAATTAAATCATTAATAATCCAGAACTTTTCCAGAACTAATCCAGAACTAACCCAGAACCTACGTACAATTAAATCATTAATACTCCAGAACCTTCCTAGATCTGATATAGAATAATCCAGAACCTAATCCTATGTATGTTTATGATACTGTGTATCAATTTATGAATACTATTTATCAAGTTATTATAGTAACAGTATGTATTAATATGCACACATGTATATAAATGTATATATGTATATATACATTTATATATATAATATATATATAATATATAATATATATATATATATATTTCGAAGAAACTAAAATAACCCAGTATTGCTAGACTTTCAGACATATTAACAAATACCAGTAGAAAATTCCAGGAAAAGTGATTTGGTTTTCTTATTATAAAATATATAATAAAAATCGAAACAATTAGATATGGCATTTGGGATACAGATCGGTTTTAATTTTTCACTAAAATTCATCATACAAATGGTCAAGAAAAAAATTAAAATTTTTTTTTTTTAAATTCTAATTTCTCTTCTATAATGTTCTATGCGATGAGTAGATAAACAAGTAATCAATCGCGATGTATTTACTATGTTTATTTAACTCATAAATTACTTTAAAATAGTACATTTCCTATCTCTACCATGTAAAAATTTGAATTTATAATATTTTTTTCATGTAAAAAATAAAAATCTATAATAATTATTCGATTTCAATAATTATAACTTTATAATTTATAGTATAATTAATATGATTTCATAAATTTATATATTTTTATATTAGTTATATAGGTTTTTAATAATATATGTATCATCTTCATATTTAGATTTAAAGGTTGATGAAAAAGACCAAGATTATTAGATAATAACAGTCAAAATATAGCTACTGATAAAGTATCCACACAATATGTCCTTGGTGAAACAGAATGGCTATCTGATACTCATATCAATAAATATATAATCAATATGCGAAAGAAATTTCCCGGTGTTGCAGGTCTGCAAGATGTGTTGCTTCAGCAACAACAATCAATACCATATCCATGGAAAAAAATAAAAAGGAATTTCATACAAATATTCCATGTTAATGGAAACCACTGGAATTGTATTCACATAAGGAATGGCAATATAATGATATATGATAGCAAACACAAAGATTTAACCAAAAGTGCAATCAACACAATTTCAAGGTTTAATTTGTATTATATAGTTAATATTATATAACTTAAGTGTAATATAAATAATTGTAGGTATATATGTTCAAAAGATGAAGATATAGAAATGACTGTTATGAATGTCCAGCAACAGAAAAATAGTTTTGATTGCGGGGTATTTGCATTACCCTATGCAACAACTTTAATTTTAGGAAAAGAGCCGACTAATTATAATTATACTAATATTCGAGAACATTTGATGTTATGTTTGAATAAAAATATAGTACAAGAATTTTCAACATCAGTGTCTAGTCGTAAAATTTCCTGTGTACGTATAATAAACTGTCAATTATTTTGTATATGTCGTGGTATTTATATAAAAAATCCAAAAGAAATTGGATATTCTAATATGACGGCATGTGATAATTGTAATTCTTGGTTTCATGATAATTGTGTAATATTAACTATATCAAATTTACTAACTTTATGTAAAAATTGTCACAAAAAATAAAAATGTTGTATATTAAAATGTGTTTTTCTAATGTAAACATAAAGTTATATAGAAATAATACATTTATTTCTTATTACATAAAAATCATCCAAACACATCTTCAGCTACACAAAAATATACAATATAAATTATAAATCGTACATATGAGAATATTATTTTTTGATTAGTTGTGATTAATTATGGACATTTTATTATTTAGTTCTGGACAAGTTCTGGATAAGTTATGATTTAATTCTACGTAGGTTCTGGGTTAGTTCTGGAAAAGTTCTGGATTATTAATGATTTAATTCTACGTAGGTTCTGGGTTAGTTCTGGATTAGTTCTGGAAAAGTTCTGGACTATTAATGATTTAATTCTACGTAGGTTCTGGGTTAGTTCTGGATTATTAATGATTTAATTCTACGTAGGTTCTGGGTTAGTTCTGGATTATTAATGATTTAATTCTACGTAGGTTCTGGGTTAGTTCTGGAAAAGTTCTGGACTATTAATGATTTAATTCTACGTAGGTTCTGGGTTAGTTCTGGATTATTAATGATTTAATTCTACGTAGGTTCTGGGTTAGTTCTGGATTAGTTTTGGAAAAGTTCTGGATTATTAATGATTTAATTCTACGTAGGTTCTGGGTTAGTTCTGGAAAAGTTCTGGATTAGTTCTGGAAAAGTTCTGGATTAATTCTTGATAAGTTCAGAATGTTGTATAATTAGCATTAAAATGTGTTATTCCAATGTAAACATAAAGTTATATAGAAATAATATATTTATTTCTTATTACATAAAAATCATCCAAACACATCTTCAGCTACACAAAAATATACAATATGAATTATAAATCGTACATATGAGAATATTATTTTTTGATTAGTTTTGATTAATTATGGAAATTTTATTATTTAGTTCTGGATAAGTTATGATTTAATTCTGCGTAGGTTCTGGGTTAGTTCTGGATTAGTTATGGATTTTAGTACATCCCAATAAATACATATTCTACTGGGATTTATTTAAAGTGCAATTATCATAGACATTAGAGTGAGGTAGACTGTGATTCGATATCTCAAAAGCGTAACAATTTGAAAACCACTGACGCCATTACAGAAAACCACATTTACAATATTCAAATAATTATATTATTTTTATATTTTTTCAAATAAAATTATCTGTTGTTGTGTAATTAATTGTCATAACTCTCATAAAAATAAACCTAAATAAATTGAATTTTACAAGTAAATTAATTATATTATGCTAATATAATATTTTCTTATATTATTATTATAAATATGCTAATAAATAGTATTATATTAGCATAATAATTTAATTATGATAATAATTATATAAAATGTATACGCAATTTCGCGATCTTTTTAGAGTGACTCTATTGGTTTTAAATGGTGAATTCGACTCACGCCATTCTATTTTAAATGTATGCCTCTATACATATGATAACTTTATAAAGTTATAATAATTATACTATTATATTAGAATATTCAAATGTATAGAAGAATATAGAAAAATATTTTAAAATAGAATCTTTATATTTTATCACGCCATTATAATAATAGTGAATGCTCATCTTGGCCGCCGATATATATCATAGTCGGCTTAAAGAGATAGGTATTCATGGACAGGTGCACAATTGGTTAATGTCTTTTGTAACATCTCGTTTTTCATCAATTAAGATTAATAACAATTTTTCAAAATCATTTATGCACACTCATGGTGTTCCTCAAGGATCTGTTCTGGGCCCAATACTTTTCTTGATTTATATATTACCTGTTTCTTCTATTTTAAAAAAATATCCTTACATTCACTATCATCTATATGCTGATGATTTACAGCTTTATACTTCCTTTCCTCAATCTACTGATCACGCTATAATCCAATACAACATTAAAAACTGTATTACTGATATACAAAATTGGTTCACTAGTAATTCATTATCCTTAAATGTCTCAAAAACTGATACTATTTTATTCTCTAAAATACCTTCAATTGTTAAAATAACTGATAGTTTTCTTGCCACGATGCCTTTATCTAATAAAATCACAACACTCGGTATAACAATTGACTCTATTATGAAATATGACAGTCACATTCTTAATGTTATTCGTACTGCTACTTTTTATTTATATAATATACATAAGGCTCGTGCTAAGCTCTCCTTTGATATCACTAAATCACTTATATATTCATTGGTTTTTAGTAGATTCGACTACTGCAATTCACTTTTTGTTTTTGTCCCTGATAATATTATGATAAAATTCGAAAAAATTCAAAGGAGAGCTGTTCGTGTTTTATATAAAATTAAAAATAATATAAATACTAATACGGGTAGTAACTATATATCTATATCACATATTATGTTAACCCTTGGTTGGCTCAGATATCGTGATCTTTGTAAACTAAAATTGTTATGTTTAGCTCATAAAGCTATCTACACGGGTGAACCTAAGTATCTGGCTGAATTATTATCAATTGATACCAGTAACAGACCAAGACGGGATTGCCATGCAATGAAACTTGTTATGCCTCATACAAACTCATGTTTTGGTAACTCTGCTTTTTCTGTTGCGGTACCAATTCTATGGAATTTACTTCCGAATATTATTCGTACGACAACTTCTCGATCTCAATTCAAAAGTAGACTCTTTAAACATTATTTAGTGAAATGAATATATATTTTGCGATTATTGTTATCTTCGTTTATATGTTATATTATTATATTATTATTATTATTATTATTATTGTTATGACGTCGAAAAATGATTTTCATTTATGAAGTCTTTAAACAAATAAATAAATAAATAAATAGTTAAAGTTGGGCGTGCTTATTAAGGTGCCTAATATTGTGGGTATTAGTTAAAATGATTATTTCACTGGTTTGGTTTGGTGTATCCATAATAATGGCGTTCAAAATCAAAGAAACGCTCATAAAAGGTTATTAAAATTGCACATAAATGTTATATATTTATAATTATGTGTATTTGACTGTCAACCATTTACAGTAATATAATAATAATTATTTACATTGTAGATATATGCATTTATTTATAATTTAAAATAAATGTCTAGAATATATATATATATATATATATATATATATATATACATATGTGTATATATATAATATATAAATTGCATATAATATATAAATTGCATATACTATATAAATTGCATATAAATATATATATATATATATATATATATATATATATATATATATTTATATATTAACGATAGATAATTAGATAGCGCAACATATATTGGTGTTTATTAATATAATTGTTCAAATTAAAGTTGTTGGGTACAACAAATTTATTGTTTACATAAAATTTAATGAAATAGTTTATTCGTAATAGTACTCAATATATTTACAAAAAGTGAGACGGGTATCGATCGAGTTTATCCATTTATAAATAAAGATTATATGCTTGTATACAAATATTTATGTATACCTATATGTTATGCCCTACTACTTTATATTATATAAATAATATAGACGAGACCATACAAGTTCCAGATATCTTTATTCAAGTTATATTCTACAACTACGTTAGATAATTCATCGATGCGTTCGCTTCGACGTCGAGTGATAAAAAGCCTAGAACATAATCGGTCTCGCTATGCCCACGATATCTTTAGGATCGTAAACTATACAATTACGCATGAATTCTATTTAGTATACGGAAGTAATTGAGACTTTCAGAGGCAATCATGTTACACGTGTTTCGGGTAAGATTTCTTAGAAGTCGATATCTGTCATCGTGTTTGCTGGTTCCGGGTATTGCACTGTTGTCGCTTTTCATTGTCACTATTACCTCCATCGTTATATAACATATATCTATAACTCGACTAGGCTATATCCAAAAGAGACACTTAATGCGTATGGGGCTATAGCCCGGCTCTATCCAAAATAGATGCTCGATGCGTATGAGGCTGCATAGACTATAACCAAAAGCGACGCTTGATGTGTATGAGGCTATATCCATAAGAGACACTTAATGAGTATGGGGCTAACTAGGCTATATCCATAAGAGACGCTTGATGCGTATGAGGCTGGATAGACTATAACCAAAAGCCACGCTTATTGTGTATGAGGCTAGGCTATATCCATAAGAGACACTTAATGCGTATGAGGCTGGATAGACTAAAACCAAAAGCGACGCTTGATGTGTATGAGGCTATATCCATAAGAGACACTTAATGCGTATGGGGCTAACTAGGCTATATCCATAAGAGACACTTAATGCGTATGGGGCTAACTAGGCTATATCCATAAGAGACGCATGATGCGTATGAGGCTGGATAGACTAAAACCAAAAGCGACGCTTGATGTGTATGAGGCTATATCCATAAGAGACACTTAATGCGTATGGGGCTAACTAGGCTATATCCATAAGAGACGCATGATGCGTATGAGGCTGGATAGACTAAAACCAAAATCGATACTGTACTTAATAAACTATAAAAACGACATTCGCTTGTCTCGTCTCCTTTCTTGACTTCAAAGTCCTCCATCGTATATTATATATATATATATCATATTAAAAGATAATTATTAATCTTATATGAAAATATTATTAATAAATGTATTTAAAATATGTTAAAAATATTTATTTTATTAATTTTATTACTATATTAAATTAATTATTAAATAATTTATTTATTACATTTTTAATAATATTATATATGTTTTACCAAACAATTAATTATAAAACTAATACAAATTATTTATTCATATTACATAAAAAATACTTACAATTATTTGAAATTAAGATAACAATTATTTGAAAAATTAAAATAATAAATAATCAACACAAAATTGACCATTTTGATTAATTTAATATAATATTTATAATTTATATTAATATAATATATTTAAACGAATAATGTGTGAAAAATTCATCGTAAAATATTAATTAACAAATGATCTGCATATTTATTTTTAATAACAAATAACTACATATATATGGGCATATACTATGGTGGTAATTATTTTATTCTAGCATCAATAAAAAAAACTCATTATTATATATTGAACATATCAATCGGCGAAATTTAGTCTTATAGATTTACTATTTCGACCGAAAGATGGTATAATAGTAAAATGATTTAATATATTATGTGATATAAAAATCAATAATAATGTTATTAACTATATTTATACAAAATATATAATATATTAGTAGTTAGGAGTAGGAAAATTATAATATAACTTTAAAATTTACTAATATATTAAACATTATTTTGTGGTTTTCTGTAATGGCGAATTCTTCTACACGACTGTTACGCTAAAATAGGTCACGTGACGCGTCGAATAGCAATCTACCTCACTCAATATCTATGGCAATTATATATAGAATAGAAACACAATATATTACAAAGTATACTTTGTATTATACTATGCATATTATTATACTAATATAGATATACAATTGTTTTAAAAAGTCAAAATCATTAAATAATATACATTAATATATTATATAAATAAATATATATTCAACATGACACTGGTTATATAATTTAAATACATACATATAGAATTGTAGGAAGAAAAATATCGGAATAAATTAATAAAGTATCTAATATAATCTTGTTTTACGAGAGTCACATATGTTTATGGGATCCCGCGAATCGGGACTACTGTAATAAAATAATTAAAAACAAGCTGTTAAAGGAAATAGCACTGGATGTATTTTATTTCTTTTTATATTAAAATATTCACTTAATAAATATTTTGCTATAATTTTTCTATTATTAACATTATAATTTGAGTAATAGTTATACTTATGAAATGCATTATAATTTAAAGAAAATTTAGATAAATTCATGTTATATTTATACGACTATTATCTTTAAGTATAAACGTAAAAAATTATGTAAATCAAATATTATAATGATAAAATAAATTTATAATTGAAATAATAAATAATTGTATTATCGCAAGTGTAACGTTCAAAGTTCGACAAAATCGTAGACGAAAATGTTTGCTGTGTGAACACTCCGGCGAAATCGCTGCGATTTTGCTGCAAAATTCTTTCTCGACGATTTTGCTAATATAATAAGCATACAATAAATAAAAACATGTTATTAAACATTATTATAACAAGCCATTTATAATTTATTAATATTTAATTTGATTAAATACACAATAATTAGTATACGTAACTATATAGTTAGATATATACATTTAATGTTTATTATACTTAAAAATAATGTATATAATAATAATTATATGTATTCTTAAATGTAAACATTATATTTAATAATTAATTATAAGCTCGTTAATGTTGGGTGGCCCTAAAAAGGGCCGATTGTAATTATAAATATGAAATAGTTAAGCCTTAACTGTTTTCTTGATAGCTTTCTTATCGATTGGTTTTTTCACTATTTTCGAAATTGCCTTCATCGCTTTCTTTGGAGAAGCCTTTTTTGGTGAAGATTTAACCTTTTTAATAATTGATTTCTTTGTGGTGTTCTTTTTCACAATATTTTTAATCAATGCTTTCTTTGCTTCACTTTTCTTAGGTTTGACTGGTTTCTTGATTACTTTCTTTACTGGCTTTAGTTGAACTGCAACTTTAAAACTTCCGGTAGCACCTGTACCTTTGACTTGATTTAATAAACCGTTACTGACACCATTACGTAAACATGTTTTTAAATTACTGTTAATTTTCTTGTCATTAGTTCCCATTTTATAATTAGCAGAAATATATTTAAGAATGGCGGTACGAGATGATCCTTTTCTTTCCTTTAATGAAGAAATTGCGGACACCACCATTTCGTTGAACTTAGGGTGAACAGCTACAACTTTGGCTTTAACGGCTTTCTTAACTGGAGAACTCATGATAATATAAGAAAGAGAGAAATATTCAAATGATATAAATACTAATTTGGCTACCCTTTATAGGCTTTAGCGTGGAATAGACTACGTCAACGCAATGTGATTGGTAATTATTATTAGCCAATCGAAAGATAATAAATCAGCCAATCATTATTGAGCTGTTAACATTGTTCTCTGCGTTTCATTTTATTGTAAATTATATTTTTGTATAATTATTCAACCAATCAGCGATTTATATACTTTTAATATCACGTAAAATACTATATAAAGTGCTGTTTTTTAATAAAAATCATTCATTATTATTTGTTCATAATGGCACGTACAAAGCAAACTGCTCGTAAATCTACTGGAGGTAAAGCTCCTCGTAAACAATTGGCTACCAAGGCTGCTCGCAAGAGTGCTCCTGCTACTGGTGGAGTTAAGAAACCTCACAGATACAGACCTGGTACCGTTGCTCTTCGTGAAATCCGTCGTTACCAAAAATCAACCGAATTACTTATCCGTAAGTTACCTTTCCAACGTTTAGTTCCTGAAATCGCCCAAGATTTCAAAACTGATCTACGTTTCCAAAGTTCCGCTATCATGGCCCTTCAAGAAGCTAGCGAAGCATACTTGGTAGGTCTCTTCGAAGATACTAACTTGTGTGCTATCCATGCTAAACGTGTTACTATTATGCCTAAAGATATTCAACTTGCTCGACGTATTCGTGGTGAACGTGCTTAATTTGTCATTTTTTTCCTATACAAATCGGCCCTTTTTAGGGCCACCCAATTCTAACATTTTTATATTCTATTAATATTGTTCTATAGTATTATACATTTATTAATATTGCTTATTTTACACCATTTATAATTTATTCCCAGTTTAAATTAATATACACCATTATAATGAATGTATTTTTTGTAAATGGCAATATATAAATTATTCATTATTTAATATTTAACTGAGGAGATTTTACTTTTTCGCAGTTTACCATATAAATGGATGCAAAGGCAGCAAATATGTTGTTTATATATAAATTACTGTTTTAAATTTTTATTTATTTTAGAAATTTTGTTTATACTGTTATTATAAAGTAATATGTTAAGTATATGTTCTTTGTATAATACAAGAACAACATATTTCGTTAATAGTTGTTATATGAACCTTTACTTGTTGATAAAACAGCATTTAAATATATAATGAATTTATATACCTACCAATTTGTATGTAGTTTCTAAACTCTTTTCGTGAATATTTTTTTACATATATTAAAAAACACGAAACCCCATAAATATAATCATTTATTTAGAATACCATCTATATCTATGGATATAATAGAGAGTATCCCCTTACTATCTATGGTCATATCGGGATATGTTTGTTTATGTAATAGTTTATTATGTTATTAATAATAACTTTAATTATATATATTATTACCTAGTATTATTTAATATAATCTAATTCAATAATATTTATCTATATATCATTAACATAAAAACATGTTTTAAAATAAAGCGTTTTTTAACAACACTATATATATTAATTAATGCAGGTTCATAGTATATATAACAGGTGTTATATATATATATATATATATATATATATATATATATATATATACATATGTGTATATATATAATATATAAATTGCATATAATATATAAATTGCATATACTATATAAATTGCATATAAATATATATATATATATATATATATATATATTTATATATTAACGATAGATAATTAGATAGCGCAACATATATTGGTGTTTATTAATATAATTGTTCAAATTAAAGTTGTTGGGTACAACAAATTTATTGTTTACATAAAATTTAATGAAATAGTTTATTCGTAATAGTACTCAATATATTTACAAAAAGTGAGACGGGTATCGATCGAGTTTATCCATTTGTAAATAAAGATTATATGCTTGTATACAAATATTTATGTATACCTATATGTTATGCCCTACTACTTTATATTATATAAATAATATAGACGAGACCATACAAGTTCCAGATATATTTATTCAAGTTATATTCTACAACTACGTTAGATAATTCATCGATGCGTTCGCTTCGACGTCGAGTGATAAAAAGCCTAGAACATAATCGGTCTCGCTATGCCCACGATATCTTTAGGATCGTAAACTATACAATTACGCATGAATTCTATTTAGTATACGGAAGTAATTGAGACTTTCAGAGGCAATCATGTTACACGTGTTTCGGGTAAGATTTCTTAGAAGTCGATATCTGTCATCGTGTTTGCTGGTTCTGGGTATTGCACTGTTGTCGCTTTTCATTGTCACTATTACCTCCATCGTTATATAACATATATCTATAACTCGACTAGACTATATCCATAAGAGACACTTAATGCGTATGGTGCTAACTAGGCTATATCCATAAGAGACACTTAATGCGTATGGGGCTATAGCCCGGCTCTATCCAAAATAGATGCTCGATGCGTATGAGGCTGCATAGACTATAACCAAAAGCGACGCTTGATGTGTATGAGGCTATATCCATAAGAGACACTTAATGCGTATGGGCCTAACTAGGCTATATCCATAAGAGACGCTTGATGCGTATGAGGCTGGATAGACTATAACCAAAAGCCACGCTTATTGTGTATGAGGCTAGGCTATATCCATAAGAGACACTTAATGCGTATGGGGCTAGCTAGACTATATCCATAAGAAACGCTTGATGCGTAATAGCCTAGCTAGCCTATATCCATAAGAGACACTTAATACATATGGGGCTAGCTGGGTTATATCCAAAAGAGACACTTAATGCGTATGAGGCTAGCTAGGCTATATCCAATAGAGACGCTTGATGCGTATGAAGCTGGATAGACTATAACCAAAATCGATACTGTACTTAATAAACTATAAAAACGACATTCGCTTGTCTCGTCTCCTTTCTTGACCTCAAAGTCCTCCATCGTATATTATATATATATATATCATATTAAAAGATAATTATTAATCTTATATGAAAATATTATTAATAAATGTATTTAAAATATGTTAAAAATATTTATTTTATTAATTTTATTACTATATTAAATTAATTATTAAATAATTTATTTATTACATTTTTAATAATATTATATATGTTTTACCAAACAATTAATATAAGATATTACATAAGGTATTACATCAGTGATTACATGGTATTATAACTTCATACATGGTAATATTCACAGAAAAAGAACGACTAGGATACATAGCAGGAGATTGAATATCTAAATCTGGTGAAGAGGCTATACGTTCAGCGCTGTGACAACTCCTTCACTGTTGTAGGTGTAAGCGATACCAGCGGAACCAGACTACCTAGTAAGGCTGGTGTGGAATACAGACGGACTGCTGGTGGGTCTGACTCCACTACCATCATCGTAACATTAACTACAATAAGTGTTAGTACATCATCACATCGAGGTAGTGAATGTTAGACTAGATAGTAACGTATACCCAGGCTGTGGCACATTATAAACTTAACACTATGTTATTAGCGCATTATACGATAGCGTAGCTTTACTCTAATTCATCGGGCGGAGGTATAATAAACGAGGAATTTCAAAAAATATTAAAAAAAATCACATTTCCAAACCATTAAGTAAGATTAATTATAATATTTAGCTAAAGAGGTGTGCACATGAGTAAACCATTTGTGTAAGAATTGCGCGATCCCAAAAATATGTATTTTTAAGAGACGCTTACAAAATATTCTAATTATAATATGTACACAATTGATGAGGAAAACACATGCACGCGTATACAGATGAGAATAGGTGCATACAAAATGGCCTTCACATGTAAATAAATTTATAAACTCTTTAAAGATAATAATAAATAATAACATGTTTAATTGGAATTTATATTCGTTATTCAGTTTTATCGATTAAACATAATTTAATCTAACATAACTCAATTTTTAAATACATTTTATATAAATATAAATATTCTAAAATTTATTAACTAAGAATACTGTTCATTATAAATTATAAAACCTTAAAAAATTACGTAAATCTTTACGAATAAATTATATGATAAACTTTATCATAACTATATTTTATATAATAAGATCATATATTATATATGATATTATTATATTTAACATATCAGTTTATATAACTATATAAATTTAAATAAGTTATATTATTATATATATATAAATATAAATTTAATATAAGTTTATATATAAAACATATATTTTATATTTCTGCAAAGTTTATATATTATAAATCATATATAATATAATATATTAAGTTCATATAGGTGTATTATCCTATTTATTTATAATATTATATTATAAGTTCATATAAATAATGTATGTATATTAAATATATAAATTATATAAAATAATCATAAGTTCATATATTCAAAAATTTATATATTTTTTCTGAGACGATTGCATAATTAGATTGATCATGTGAACATCCCTTAAATCTGATTTTTAAGCTATAATATTTTTGTGTTTCGAAGAGCTAAAGATAAAATCTGCTGTTACTGAAATCTACGACTTAGTTACACTAGCACAATTATTCAATGCGATTAATAGGTTTTGTGGCACACACAGAGAATGGGTGACTATTAGCGTGGATGTACTTGATACCGTGATCATCTAATGCGTTCTCTCTTTTTGCAACAGTTTAAAATTAGATATCTGAGTTATTCGATGTCGAAGGATTCCATTAATGATGTATTTCAAATATCTATGAAAATCTATTTCATCTAAATATATTTGCTAATATTTGACTCTTTTTTAATTGTTTTAAAATATATTCTTTAATAAATCTAAATAGTTCACATATAAAAGTTATTTACCTTGATTTCACTTGTTGAACAGACTACCTATTATTATGATGTACTCTTATTGTACAAATGATTTATAAACTATGCAGAAGAGTTAATCTATTTTTAAAATACATATCAGGTATCAATATATTATAATATAATAATTATTAGTTATAAAATTTCAATTCCTACAAATTAGTCTTTATTATAAAATATTCTAGAAATTCATTTTAAATATATTCTATAATTAATTCTCCTCCAATAACATATGATTAATCACCTTCATTAGATAATAAACAACTAAACGCCGATGTTGGTATAATCTCTGTATATAATACACACCATCCATCAGTTGAATTGAGACACATGACTCAATGCTCACTAAACTAATACATAGCACCAATAAGTGTCACACGATAAATACACACTAACAAATACCTGCTATCAATGCCACACTATCACATACCATCCATTAGTACAAACCTTGACCCATAGTGGAATATATAGACGGAGATTGACTAACAGAGATCATCTTCATCAGTAACGTTAGTGTAGTCATTCTAATAGATCATGCTTAGATAACTTTGTATTGTACTGAATATAGAATATCTGTATGTAACATCCATGTATATATCCTCTGTGTATATTTAGTCATCTTAACTACCTGGGTATCTTAGTAGGCTAATACATCAAACTATCAGTCAGTGGGGTGTAGGTTCAAACCCCATTCGTACCAATAAAATATGTATTGAAATAATACTTAGATAATTTAAATTATTTTCTAAATTTGTCTAAATATCTATATACAATTTTAAATTGAAGAATAATATGTTTGAATAATAATTGAATTATTATTTATGCGATGAAAATGAAGTGTTTATTTAATCTATATCTAGAATGTAGTATACATTTAATTACTGGTCCCACCTCTGCAATTGCATTTATTGTAGTCTAAATAGTAATGTATTTCTATGTAAACTAGTGTATGTTATTATAATCATATGTCTGAATAATCTATACCTATTGACTGTTAGCATCCTACCTATTGGGATTAACACACATATGATATACAAGTCTTTATTCACTATTCTATTTGCATAATATATTGCTTATATTCTTTCGGCAGGTTTCTTTTTATTGAATATAACCTAAAGATATTATATAAATATATCTATATATATATATATATATATATATATATATATATATATATATATATATATATATATATACTCTATTTAAGTACAAAAAAAATATTGTTAATTATCTATAATATCTATATAGTGAATATAATCAACATTACAATCCTATTCCTCCTCGATTAGATAATCATCATGGTGAAGGACAATTGGAAGGTGGACAGTTTCAACGCGTGACTAAAACCCCTGTGGTCAGTGCGGCCTATATAGCTACACGAGGACTTCTCTTACCGGTATCGCCCCCTGTAGTTCACTTCGTAGGTTATCTTATAGTACAAACACGACTGTATCCGCTGCCAGCAAACTTCATCATCTCTAGCAAGTATAAGCCCATCTTAAAGGAGTAATTAGTAATACATTGTTATAACTCCCGAATTTTTATTTAAAATATGTTATTCATTTTAATTTTATAAATTTCATTTATATATAAATTATTCTTATTGTATTATTTATTTGGATTATAATACATTTAATATAGATATATATATATATATATATATATATATATATATATATATATATATATATATATATTAGAACTATTAATTATAACATTTAAAACAAATTTAATTCCATATATCCTATATTTTAAATGTTAGTTATTGTATAAGACATTAATTTAATTTATTAATTTAGTTATGAAAATAATATTTGCTAACTTAATTATTAGTATTAAACTTATCTGAATATATGTTATCTACAAATATATTATTAAATAAATAAATTTATTATTAATATTTAATAGTCATAATCATATAATTAATAATATTATGTCTACATATTATAAAATAATGTATATAAATTTATATTAATTTTTATGATAATAAAAATAAATATTGATACAATGATCTAATGATTACTTAATGCTTAGCTTGCTGAACACTTAACCATGTAATGAATAATAAACTATTTAACACACACAGTAAAGATGTTAATCGTGACCATCACCTATTCATGAAGATATGTGCTGTGAGTTTAGATGTCCTGAATGGGACCCTTCTCTGGAGATATAAACCTCTCATGATAAATATGTTAAGAAGGTTTCGTTATACTAGGGTTACCTATAGTGTCAGGTACCTCACTTTCGTAGTTTACCCTCATCAATATTTAACTAAAATTTAATCATATTTTATGTTTATTTTTTGCAATTTATGATTCAATATACAAGATAGGTCTAACATATATATTACCTTGTCTAATTTCATACTATTACTAACTAAACTATGTATTAATAAGGCAACATTTCAACCGGTTATTCCTATATTCTAGCGCGTAAAAATTATCAAAATGCTAAGCTAAAATCATCGAGTTGTTCCGACATATAAATTAAATACGAAGCGTTTATTTTACCCATTTCTTAAGGACAACTAATAGCTGGCGTTAGCTATATATTAAATATAATGTTTTGCTTATTTTCTATTTTATTCCTAATTTAATTGTATTGTAGTATGTATTAGATATACAAATATATAATTACAAATAATATCGAGTATAACCCAAGATAATATACAATAAACTATAGAATCTATCTTTAAAATAATTACAATATATTCAGAATATTATATTCAATATAAACTACGAAAAATGAATTAATATACTATATATACTGTACTTATATTAAAGTATAAATATAAATTTATATTTAAGACATATATTAATCGAAATAAATGAGGCTGTGTTATAATAAATTGTTCATTTTAATATTATAAATTTAATGTGAATCCATGTATATAAATATTTTTTCTATATTATATAATGTACATATATATTCACTTATACACTTATATATACTAACATAATATTAATAATAATAACATAATATACATGATAAAACTTGAAAATATCATAATTTGTATGACCTAATTATATAGGTGTATATTTATATGCATGATATGCACGTATTGTTGTTATATATTTCAATTGTAATTAGTAACTATATTCTATTTATAGATTTGAGTGACACATTAAAATAATTTGATAGGTGGCGCTACTTTATATTAACTAAAAATAGTGAGTACACATATGTTGTATATTTAAATAGTTAATATTTATTACTTGAATTAAAATAATATAATTATTAATAATTAATTATTTTAATATATATAATTGTATCAAGTTATTTCACACTATTTTGAATATAAAATAAGCATATTTTATTTATTTTGGATTTAAAGTTTCATAAAAAATTCTTTTTAATTCTATACGATACGCACAGTCGGACAGTCGCCGATATAATATGCACTAGAATTAGCTAGGCTAGGATATTTATTTTAATTGATGGAACAACTCGATTTGCATATGGCTAAGGATATGGCGCAGGCCAATTTTGTTAGCGCGTTGCATACACTATAATAATAAAATGTCGCAACAACCGGTCCCTGCAATGCAGGGCCTGCATTAACTTTATCATCTATGGGATTGTATCGAAAGTTATTAAAAAAATAACCTTAAATAACCTCACATAACAATAACCTTTACAAATATTAATGTATACAAATTTCTATAGATATCATCGAATCTCACCATTCTACACTAACTTCAATATCATCCTTCCAAAACTTACTAACCCTACTCCTTAGCAAGCATGTGCCAATCAAAAATAAACATTCTTCACATATATAATCACACACATTGAAACTTAAAACAATTATTTAACTGATCACAATTTTAAAAAGACAAATATTTCTCAAAATGTAGACAACCTCTCCCAATTATATTCTAACTGTAACGTTTATTGCAAACCTCTTTACACTTCCAAATCTAAATATATAATTATGGTATTTTAAATGTTTTTAATTATATTAAATATAATACATATTATTGTGTATCATGTTTATGACTCATGAGCTTATATCTAAGTATTTTTGTTTTCAAAATTTATAATATTTGGAAAATTCGTTTGATAAATCTTTATTAAATTCTCAGTTTATCCATGATATATTGATGATTGTATAGGCACTTTAAATAATATATATATATATATATATATATATATATATATATATATATTGTTTGATACACTTATAATAAAAATAAAATCTTTTTCAGTATCAAAAAATTTTAAATTTCATTATTTAATACTTGTCATATGGAATAAGTAGGTATATAGGTACATAGGAATATTATCTATAAAGTAATAGAAACGTAGTCATTTATAATTTTATATTGGTGGTTGGTTTATTTGTAGTCTTTAGTATTTTCTCTATATTTACATATAAACAATATTTGTACACCGTTTGCCCACCCGCAAATAAGCACTATAATATTTTTTCTAGCCATAACAAATAGTTTGTAAAACTTTAAACTTTAAAACCTTCTTATAATATCTGTATAATTATAAAATAAACTAAACTTAACAAGTTGTCCGAAATTATTGCATACTAGATCTGGTATTAATCATTGTCAATATGAGATAAATAGATATGAAAAATATCCATGTGAAATTAATTTTATTATCTATAAAAAGTATTTTATGAGGGATGTACTAAAACCCAGTTGTAATTTTATAATACTTATTTGTATATAATATAATTAATTTAATACTTTGATACTATATATAATATTATATATGTATAATATATTATATCAATAAGTGATATATTAAATGTTCAAAATAGTAATGTATTTATAGTAAAATTCTAGGTTTAAATGATTTTTATTAACATTTTTTTGCCTAGTTATAATTTTATAACAATGCATAATACATATTTATATATGTTAAACATAATTTTACACTTTGAAAATAATATATAGTATAATATTATATTAGCCAATAGTAACAAAAAATTATTATTAATATTTATTAAATGTATTATAAAATTACAACTGGGCAATAAATTGTTATTAATAACAATAATTAAAACCTAATACTTTACTATAAATACATTACTAATTTTTACATTTAATATCACTTTTTAATTATAATATATAATATATAGTATCAACAATAAAATAGCATAGATAGCTTGATATGGATAGATTCAGTGTGTTATATTAAACAAAAATACAATAAATACGGGATGTACTAAAATCCAGAACTTTTCCAGAACTAATCCAGAACTAATCCAGAACTAATCCAGAACTTTTCCAGAACTTTTCCAGAACTTTTCCAGAACTAATCCAGAACTAATCCAGAACTTTTCCAGAACCTACGTAGAATTAAATCATTAATAATCCAGAACTAACCCAGAACCTACGTAGAATTAAATCATTAATAATCCAGAACTTTTCCAGAACTAATCCAGAACTAACCCAGAACCTACGTACAATTAAATCATTAATACTCCAGAACCTTCCTAGATCTGATATAGAATAATCCAGAACCTAATCCTATGTATGTTTATGATACTGTGTATCAATTTATGAATACTATTTATCAAGTTATTATAGTAACAGTATGTATTAATATGCACACATGTATATAAATGTATATATGTATATATACATTTATATATATAATATATATATAATATATAATATATATATATATATATATTTCGAAGAAACTAAAATAACCCAGTATTGCTAGACTTTCAGACATATTAACAAATACCAGTAGAAAATTCCAGGAAAAGTGATTTGGTTTTCTTATTATAAAATATATAATAAAAATCGAAACAATTAGATATGGCATTTGGGATACAGATCGGTTTTAATTTTTCACTAAAATTCATCATACAAATGGTCAAGAAAAAAATTAAAATTTTTTTTTTTTAAATTCTAATTTCTATTCTATAATGTTCTATGCGATGAGTAGATAAACAAGTAATCAATCGCGATGTATTTACTATGTTTATTTAACTCATAAATTACTTTAAAATAGTACATTTCCTATCTCTACCATGTAAAAATTTGAATTTATAATATTTTTTTCATGTAAAAAATAAAAATCTATAATAATTATTCGATTTCAATAATTATAACTTTATAATTTATAGTATAATTAATATGATTTCATAAATTTATATATTTTTATATTAGTTATATAGGTTTTTAATAATATATGTATCATCTTCATATTTAGATTTAAAGGTTGATGAAAAAGACCAAGATTATTAGATAATAACAGTCAAAATATAGCTACTGATAAAGTATCCACACAATATGTCCTTGGTGAAACAGAATGGCTATCTGATACTCATATCAATAAATATATAATCAATATGCGAAAGAAATTTCCCGGTGTTGCAGGTCTGCAAGATGTGTTGCTTCAGCAACAACAATCAATACCATATCCATGGAAAAAAATAAAAAGGAATTTCATACAAATATTCCATGTTAATGGAAACCACTGGAATTGTATTCACATAAGGAATGGCAATATAATGATATATGATAGCAAACACAAAGATTTAACCAAAAGTGCAATCAACACAATTTCAAGGTTTAATTTGTATTATATAGTTAATATTATATAACTTAAGTGTAATATAAATAATTGTAGGTATATATGTTCAAAAGATGAAGATATAGAAATGACTGTTATGAATGTCCAGCAACAGAAAAATAGTTTTGATTGCGGGGTATTTGCATTACCCTATGCAACAACTTTAATTTTAGGAAAAGAGCCGACTAATTATAATTATACTAATATTCGAGAACATTTGATGTTATGTTTGAATAAAAATATAGTACAAGAATTTTCAACATCAGTGTCTAGTCGTAAAATTTCCTGTGTACGTATAATAAACTGTCAATTATTTTGTATATGTCGTGGTATTTATATAAAAAATCCAAAAGAAATTGGATATTCTAATATGACGGCATGTGATAATTGTAATTCTTGGTTTCATGATAATTGTGTAATATTAACTATATCAAATTTACTAACTTTATGTAAAAATTGTCACAAAAAATAAAAATGTTGTATATTAAAATGTGTTATTCTAATGTAAACATAAAGTTATATAGAAATAATACATTTATTTCTTATTACATAAAAATCATCCAAACACATCTTCAGCTACACAAAAATATACAATATAAATTATAAATCGTACATATGAGAATATTATTTTTTGATTAGTTGTGATTAATTATGGACATTTTATTATTTAGTTCTGGACAAGTTCTGGATAAGTTATGATTTAATTCTACGTAGGTTCTGGGTTAGTTCTGGAAAAGTTCTGGATTATTAATGATTTAATTCTACGTAGGTTCTGGGTTAGTTCTGGATTAGTTCTGGAAAAGTTCTGGACTATTAATGATTTAATTCTACGTAGGTTCTGGGTTAGTTCTGGATTATTAATGATTTAATTCTACGTAGGTTCTGGGTTAGTTCTGGATTATTAATGATTTAATTCTACGTAGGTTCTGGGTTAGTTCTGGAAAAGTTCTGGACTATTAATGATTTAATTCTACGTAGGTTCTGGGTTAGTTCTGGATTATTAATGATTTAATTCTACGTAGGTTCTGGGTTAGTTCTGGATTAGTTTTGGAAAAGTTCTGGATTATTAATGATTTAATTCTACGTAGGTTCTGGGTTAGTTCTGGAAAAGTTCTGGATTAGTTCTGGAAAAGTTCTGGATTAATTCTTGATAAGTTCAGAATGTTGTATAATTAGCATTAAAATGTGTTATTCCAATGTAAACATAAAGTTATATAGAAATAATATATTTATTTCTTATTACATAAAAATCATCCAAACACATCTTCAGCTACACAAAAATATACAATATGAATTATAAATCGTACATATGAGAATATTATTTTTTGATTAGTTTTGATTAATTATGGAAATTTTATTATTTAGTTCTGGATAAGTTATGATTTAATTCTGCGTAGGTTCTGGGTTAGTTCTGGATTAGTTATGGATTTTAGTACATCCCAATAAATACATATTCTACTGGGATTTATTTAAAGTGCAATTATCATAGACATTAGAGTGAGGTAGACTGTGATTCGATATCTCAAAAGCGTAACAATTTGAAAACCACTGACGCCATTACAGAAAACCACATTTACAATATTCAAATAATTATATTATTTTTATATTTTTTCAAATAAAATTATCTGTTGTTGTGTAATTAATTGTCATAACTCTCATAAAAATAAACCTAAATAAATTGAATTTTACAAGTAAATTAATTATATTATGCTAATATAATATTTTCTTATATTATTATTATAAATATGCTAATAAATAGTATTATATTAGCATAATAATTTAATTATGATAATAATTATATAAAATGTATACGCAATTTCGCGATCTTTTTAGAGTGACTCTATTGGTTTTAAATGGTGAATTCGACTCACGCCATTCTATTTTAAATGTATGCCTCTATACATATGATAACTTTATAAAGTTATAATAATTATACTATTATATTAGAATATTCAAATGTATAGAAGAATATAGAAAAATATTTTAAAATAGAATCTTTATATTTTATCACGCCATTATAATAATAGTGAATGCTCATCTTGGCCGCCGATATATATCATAGTCGGCTTAAAGAGATAGGTATTCATGGACAGGTGCACAATTGGTTAATGTCTTTTGTAACATCTCGTTTTTCATCAATTAAGATTAATAACAATTTTTCAAAATCATTTATGCACACTCATGGTGTTCCTCAAGGATCTGTTCTGGGCCCAATACTTTTCTTGATTTATATATTACCTGTTTCTTCTATTTTAAAAAAATATCCTTACATTCACTATCATCTATATGCTGATGATTTACAGCTTTATACTTCCTTTCCTCAATCTACTGATCACGCTATAATCCAATACAACATTAAAAACTGTATTACTGATATACAAAATTGGTTCACTAGTAATTCATTATCCTTAAATGTCTCAAAAACTGATACTATTTTATTCTCTAAAAAACCTTCAATTGTTAAAATAACTGATAGTTTTCTTGCCACGATGCCTTTATCTAATAAAATCACAACACTCGGTATAACAATTGACTCTATTATGAAATATGACAGTCACATTCTTAATGTTATTCGTACTGCTACTTTTTATTTATATAATATACATAAGGCTCGTGCTAAGCTCTCCTTTGATATCACTAAATCACTTATATATTCATTGGTTTTTAGTAGATTCGACTACTGCAATTCACTTTTTGTTTTTGTCCCTGATAATATTATGATAAAATTCGAAAAAATTCAAAGGAGAGCTGTTCGTGTTTTATATAAAATTAAAAATAATATAAATACTAATACGGGTAGTAACTATATATCTATATCACATATTATGTTAACCCTTGGTTGGCTCAGATATCGTGATCTTTGTAAACTAAAATTGTTATGTTTAGCTCATAAAGCTATCTACACGGGTGAACCTAAGTATCTGGCTGAATTATTATCAATTGATACCAGTAACAGACCAAGACGGGATTGCCATGCAATGAAACTTGTTATGCCTCATACAAACTCATGTTTTGGTAACTCTGCTTTTTCTGTTGCGGTACCAATTCTATGGAATTTACTTCCGAATATTATTCGTACGACAACTTCTCGATCTCAATTCAAAAGTAGACTCTTTAAACATTATTTAGTGAAATGAATATATATTTTGCGATTATTGTTATCTTCGTTTATATGTTATATTATTATATTATTATTATTATTATTATTATTGTTATGACGTCGAAAAATGATTTTCATTTATGAAGTCTTTAAACAAATAAATAAATAAATAAATAGTTAAAGTTGGGCGTGCTTATTAAGGTGCCTAATATTGTGGGTATTAGTTAAAATGATTATTTCACTGGTTTGGTTTGGTGTATCCATAATAATGGCGTTCAAAATCAAAGAAACGCTCATAAAAGGTTATTAAAATTGCACATAAATGTTATATATTTATAATTATGTGTATTTGACTGTCAACCATTTACAGTAATATAATAATAATTATTTACATTGTAGATATATGCATTTATTTATAATTTAAAATAAATGTCTAGAATATATATATATATATATATATATATATATATATATATATACATATGTGTATATATATAATATATAAATTGCATATAATATATAAATTGCATATACTATATAAATTGCATATAAATATATATATATATATATATATATTTATATATTAACGATAGATAATTAGATAGCGCAACATATATTGGTGTTTATTAATATAATTGTTCAAATTAAAGTTGTTGGGTACAACAAATTTATTGTTTACATAAAATTTAATGAAATAGTTTATTCGTAATAGTACTCAATATATTTACAAAAAGTGAGACGGGTATCGATCGAGTTTATCCATTTGTAAATAAAGATTATATGCTTGTATACAAATATTTATGTATACCTATATGTTATGCCCTACTACTTTATATTATATAAATAATATAGACGAGACCATACAAGTTCCAGATATCTTTATTCAAGTTATATTCTACAACTACGTTAGATAATTAATCGATGCGTTCGCTTCGACGTCGAGTGATAAAAAGCCTAGAACATAATCGGTCTCGCTATGCCCACGATATCTTTAGGATCGTAAACTATACAATTACGCATGAATTCTATTTAGTATACGGAAGTAATTGAGACTTTCAGAGGCAATCATGTTACACGTGTTTCGGGTAAGATTTCTTAGAAGTCGATATCTGTCATCGTGTTTGCTGGTTCCGGGTATTGCACTGTTGTCGCTTTTCATTGTCACTATTACCTCCATCGTTATATAACATATATCTATAACTCGACTAGGCTATATCCATAAGAGACACTTAATGCGTATGGGGCTATAGCCCGGCTCTATCCAAAATAGATGCTCGATGCGTATGAGGCTGCATAGACTATAACCAAAAGCGACGCTTGATGTGTATGAGGCTATATCCATAAGAGACACTTAATGAGTATGGGGCTAACTAGGCTATATCCATAAGAGACGCTTGATGCGTATGAGGCTGGATAGACTATAACCAAAAGCCACGCTTATTGTGTACGAGGCTAGGCTATATCCATAAGAGACACTTAATGCGTATGGGGCTAACTAGGCTATATCCATAAGAGACACTTAATGCGTATGGGGCTAACTAGGCTATATCCATAAGAGACGCATGATGCGTATGAAGCTGGATAGACTATAACCAAAATCGATACTGTACTTAATAAACTATAAAAACGACATTCGCTTATCTCGTCTCCTTTCTTGACTTCAAAGTCCTCCATCGTATATTATATATATATATCATATTAAAAGATAATTATTAATCTTATATGAAAATATTATTAATAAATGTATTTAAAATATGTTAAAAATATTTATTTTATTAATTTTATTACTATATTAAATTAATTATTAAATAATTTATTTATTACATTTTTAATAATATTATATATGTTTTACCAAACAATTAATTATAAAACTAATACAAATTATTTATTCATATTACATAAAAAATACTTACAATTATTTGAAATTAAGATAACAATTATTTGAAAAATTAAAATAATAAATAATCAACACAAAATTGACCATTTTGATTAATTTAATATAATATTTATAATTTATATTAATATAATATATTTAAACGAATAATGTGTGAAAAATTCATCGTAAAATATTAATTAACAAATGATCTGCATATTTATTTTTAATAACAAATAACTACATATATATGGGCATATACTACATTTTATTCTGATTAAAAAATGAAAATATGAAACTCATATTACTTTTTAATTATCTTTCCAATGGTGGTAATTATTTTATTCTAGCATCAATAAAAAAAACTCATTATTATATATTGAACATATCAATCGGCGAAATTTAGTCTTATAGATTTACTATTTCGACCGAAAGATGGTATAATAGTAAAATGATTTAATATATTATGTGATATAAATAATAATGTTATTAACTATATTTATACAAAATATATAATATATTAGTAGTTAGGAGTAGGAAAATTATAATATAACTTTAAAATTTACTAATATATTAAACATTATTTTGTGGTTTTCTGTAATGGCGAATTCTTCTACACGACTGTTACGCTAAAATAGGTCACGTGACGCGTCGAATAGCAATCTACCTCACTCAATATCTATGGCAATTATATATAGAATAGAAACACAATATATTACAAAGTATACTTTGTATTATACTATGCATATTATTATACTAATATAGATATACAATTGTTTTAAAAAGTCAAAATCATTAAATAATATACATTAATATATTATATAAATAAATATATATTCAACATGACACTGGTTATATAATTTAAATACATACATATAGAATTGTAGGAAGAAAAATATCGGAATAAATTAATAAAGTATCTAATATAATCTTGTTTTACGAGAGTCACATATGTTTATGGGATCCCGCGAATCGGGACTACTGTAATAAAATAATTAAAAACAAGCTGTTAAAGGAAATAGCACTGGATGTATTTTATTTCTTTTTATATTAAAATATTCACTTAATAAATATTTTGCTATAATTTTTCTATTATTAACATTATAATTTGAGTAATAGTTATACTTATGAAATGCATTATAATTTAAAGAAAATTTAGATAAATTCATGTTATATTTATACGACTATTATCTTTAAGTATAAACGTAAAAAATTATGTAAATCAAATATTATAATGATAAAATAAATTTATAATTGAAATAATAAATAATTGTATTATCGCAAGTGTAACGTTCAAAGTTCGACAAAATCGTAGACGAAAATGTTTGCTGTGTGAACACTCCGGCGAAATCGCTGCGATTTTGCTGCAAAATTCTTTCTCGACGATTTTGCTAATATAATAAGCATACAATAAATAAAAACATGTTATTAAACATTATTATAACAAGCCATTTATAATTTATTAATATTTAATTTGATTAAATACACAATAATTAGTATACGTAACTATATAGTTAGATATATACATTTAATGTTTATTATACTTAAAAATAATGTATATAATAATAATTATATGTATTCTTAAATGTAAACATTATATTTAATAATTAATTATAAGCTCGTTAATGTTGGGTGGCCCTAAAAAGGGCCGATTGTAATTATAAATATGAAATAGTTAAGCCTTAACTGTTTTCTTGATAGCTTTCTTATCGATTGGTTTTTTCACTATTTTCGAAATTGCCTTCATCGCTTTCTTTGGAGAAGCCTTTTTTGGTGAAGATTTAACCTTTTTATAATTGATTTCTTTGTGGTGTTCTTTTTCACAATATTTTTAATCAATGCTTTCTTTGCTTCACTTTTCTTAGGTTTGACTGGTTTCTTGATTACTTTCTTTACTGGCTTTAGTTGAACTGCAACTTTAAAACTTCCGGTAGCACCTGTACCTTTGACTTGATTTAATAAACCGTTACTGACACCATTACGTAAACATGTTTTTAAATTACTGTTAATTTTCTTGTCATTAGTTCCCATTTTATAATTAGCAGAAATATATTTAAGAATGGCGGTACGAGATGATCCTTTTCTTTCCTTTAATGAAGAAATTGCGGACACCACCATTTCGTTGAACTTAGGGTGAACAGCTACAACTTTGGCTTTAACGGCTTTCTTAACTGGAGAACTCATGATAATATAAGAAAGAGAGAAATATTCGAATGATATAAATACTAATTTGGCTACCCTTTATAGGCTTTAGCGTGGAATAGACTACGTCAACGCAATGTGATTGGTAATTATTATTAGCCAATCGAAAGATAATAAATCAGCCAATCATTATTGAGCTGTTAACATTGTTCTCTGCGTTTCATTTTATTGTAAATTATATTTTTGTATAATTATTCAACCAATCAGCGATTTATATACTTTTAATATCACGTAAAATACTATATAAAGTGCTGTTTTTTAATAAAAATCATTCATTATTATTTGTTCATAATGGCACGTACAAAGCAAACTGCTCGTAAATCTACTGGAGGTAAAGCTCCTCGTAAACAATTGGCTACCAAGGCTGCTCGCAAGAGTGCTCCTGCTACTGGTGGAGTTAAGAAACCTCACAGATACAGACCTGGTACCGTTGCTCTTCGTGAAATCCGTCGTTACCAAAAATCAACCGAATTACTTATCCGTAAGTTACCTTTCCAACGTTTAGTTCGTGAAATCGCCCAAGATTTCAAAACTGATCTACGTTTCCAAAGTTCCGCTATCATGGCCCTTCAAGAAGCTAGCGAAGCATACTTGGTAGGTCTCTTCGAAGATACTAACTTGTGTGCTATCCATGCTAAACGTGTTACTATTATGCCTAAAGATATTCAACTTGCTCGACGTATTCGTGGTGAACGTGCTTAATTTGTCATTTTTTTCCTATACAAATCGGCCCTTTTTAGGGCCACCCAATTCTAACATTTTTATATTCTATTAATATTGTTCTATAGTATTATACATTTATTAATATTGCTTATTTTACACCATTTATAATTTATTCCCAGTTTAAATTAATATACACCATTATAATGAATGTATTTTTTGTAAATGGCAATATATAAATTATTCATTATTTAATATTTAACTGAGGAGATTTTACTTTTTCGCAGTTTACCATATAAATGGATGCAAAGGCAGCAAATATGTTGTTTATATATAAATTACTGTTTTAAATTTTTATTTATTTTAGAAATTTTGTTTATACTGTTATTATAAAGTAATATGTTAAGTATATGTTCTTTGTATAATACAAGAACAACATATTTCGTTAATAGTTGTTATATGAACCTTTACTTGTTGATAAAACAGCATTTAAATATATAATGAATTTATATACCTACCAATTTGTATGTAGTTTCTAAACTCTTTTCGTGAATATTTTTTTACATATATTAAAAAACACGAAACCCCATAAATATAATCATTTATTTAGAATACCATCTATATCTATGGATATAATAGAGAGTATCCCCTTACTATCTATGGTCATATCGGGATATGTTTGTTTATGTAATAGTTTATTATGTTATTAATAATAACTTTAATTATATATATTATTACCTAGTATTATTTAATATAATCTAATTCAATAATATTTATCTATATATCATTAACATAAAAACATGTTTTAAAATAAAGCGTTTTTTAACAACACTATATATATTAATTAATGCAGGTTCATAGTATATATAACAGGTGTTATATATATATATATATATATATATATATATATATATATATATATATATACATATGTGTATATATATAATATATAAATTGCATATAATATATAAATTGCATATACTATATAAATTGCATATAAATATATATATATATATATATATATATATATATATTTATATATTAACGATAGATAATTAGATAGCGCAACATATATTGGTGTTTATTAATATAATTGTTCAAATTAAAGTTGTTGGGTACAACAAATTTATTGTTTACATAAAATTTAATGAAATAGTTTATTCGTAATAGTACTCAATATATTTACAAAAAGTGAGACGGGTATCGATCGAGTTTATCCATTTGTAAATAAAGATTATATGCTTGTATACAAATATTTATGTATACCTATATGTTATGCCCTACTACTTTATATTATATAAATAATATAGACGAGACCATACAAGTTCCAGATATATTTATTCAAGTTATATTCTACAACTACGTTAGATAATTCATCGATGCGTTCGCTTCGACGTCGAGTGATAAAAAGCCTAGAACATAATCGGTCTCGCTATGCCCACGATATCTTTAGGATCGTAAACTATACAATTACGCATGAATTCTATTTAGTATACGGAAGTAATTGAGACTTTCAGAGGCAATCATGTTACACGTGTTTCGGGTAAGATTTCTTAGAAGTCGATATCTGTCATCGTGTTTGCTGGTTCTGGGTATTGCACTGTTGTCGCTTTTCATTGTCACTATTACCTCCATCGTTATATAACATATATCTATAACTCGACTAGACTATATCCATAAGAGACACTTAATGCGTATGGTGCTAACTAGGCTATATCCATAAGAGACACTTAATGCGTATGGGGCTATAGCCCGGCTCTATCCAAAATAGATGCTCGATGCGTATGAGGCTGCATAGACTATAACCAAAAGCGACGCTTGATGTGTATGAGGCTATATCCATAAGAGACACTTAATGCGTATGGGCCTAACTAGGCTATATCCATAAGAGACGCTTGATGCGTATGAGGCTGGATAGACTATAACCAAAAGCCACGCTTATTGTGTATGAGGCTAGGCTATATCCATAAGAGACACTTAATGCGTATGGGGCTAGCTAGGCAATATCCATAAGAGACACTTAATGCGTATGGGGCTAGCTAGGCAATATCCATAAGATACACTTAATGCGTATGGGGCTAGCTAGGCTATATCCAATAGAGACGCTGATGCTTATGAGGCTGGATAGACTATAACCAAAAGTGACGCTTGATGTGTATGAGGCTAGGCTATATCCATAAGAGACACTTAATGCGTATGGGGCTAACTAGACTATATCCATAAGAAACGCTTGATGCGTAATAGCCTAGCTAGCCTATATCCATAAGAGACACTTAATACATATGGGGCTAGCTGGGTTATATCCAAAAGAGACACTTAATGCGTATGAGGCTAGCTAGGCTATATCCAATAGAGACGCTTGATGCGTATGAAGCTGGATAGACTATAACCAAAATCGATACTGTACTTAATAAACTATAAAAACGACATTCGCTTGTCTCGTCTCCTTTCTTGACCTCAAAGTCCTCCATCGTATATTATATATATATATATCATATTAAAAGATAATTATTAATCTTATATGAAAATATTATTAATAAATGTATTTAAAATATGTTAAAAATATTTATTTTATTAATTTTATTACTATATTAAATTAATTATTAAATAATTTATTTATTACATTTTTAATAATATTATATATGTTTTACCAAACAATTAATATAAGATATTACATAAGGTATTACATCAGTGATTACATGGTATTATAACTTCATACATGGTAATATTCACAGAAAAAGAACGACTAGGATACATAGCAGGAGATTGAATATCTAAATCTGGTGAAGAGGCTATACGTTCAGCGCTGTGACAACTCCTTCACTGTTGTAGGTGTAAGCGATACCAGCGGAACCAGACTACCTAGTAAGGCTGGTGTGGAATACAGACGGACTGCTGGTGGGTCTGACTCCACTACCATCATCGTAACATTAGCTACAATAAGTGTTAGTACATCATCACATCGAGGTAGTGAATGTTAGACTAGATAGTAACGTATACCCAGGCTGTGGCACATTATAAACTTAACACTATGTTATTAGCGCATTATACGATAGCGTAGCTTTACTCTAATTCATCGGGCGGAGGTATAATAAACGAGGAATTTCAAAAAATATTAAAAAAAATCACATTTCCAAACCATTAAGTAAGATTAATTATAATATTTAGCTAAAGAGGTGTGCACATGAGTAAACCATTTGTGTAAGAATTGCGCGATCCCAAAAATATGTATTTTTAAGAGACGCTTACAAAATATTCTAATTATAATATGTACACAATTGATGAGGAAAACACATGCACGCGTATACAGATGAGAATAGGTGCATACAAAATGGCCTTCACATGTAAATAAATTTATAAACTCTTTAAAGATAATAATAAATAATAACATGTTTAATTGGAATTTATATTCGTTATTCAGTTTTATCGATTAAACATAATTTAATCTAACATAACTCAATTTTTAAATACATTTTATATAAATATAAATATTCTAAAATTTATTAACTAAGAATACTGTTCATTATAAATTATAAAACCTTAAAAAATTACGTAAATCTTTACGAATAAATTATATGATAAACTTTATCATAACTATATTTTATATAATAAGATCATATATTATATATGATATTATTATATTTAACATATCAGTTTATATAACTATATAAATTTAAATAAGTTATATTATTATATATATATAAATATAAATTTAATATAAGTTTATATATAAAACATATATTTTATATTTCTGCAAAGTTTATATATTATAAATCATATATAATATAATATATTAAGTTCATATAGGTGTATTATCCTATTT
Organism: Osedax fenrisi; assembly: GCA_964019155.1. Lineage (NCBI taxonomy): Eukaryota > Metazoa > Annelida > Polychaeta > Sabellida > Siboglinidae > Osedax > Osedax fenrisi. Next base: position 94,357,981 of record OZ025241.1, on the reverse strand, counting down.
ATTTATAATATTATATTATAAGTTCATATAAATAATGTATGTATATTAAATATATAAATTATATAAAATAATCATAAGTTCATATATTCAAAAATTTATATATTTTTTCTGAGACGATTGCATAATTAGATTGATCATGTGAACATCCCTTAAATCTGATTTTTAAGCTATAATATTTTTGTGTTTCGAAGAGCTAAAGATAAAATCTGCTGTTACTGAAATCTACGACTTAGTTACACTAGCACAATTATTCAATGCGATTAATAGGTTTAGTGGCACACACAGAGAATGGGTGACTATTAGCGTGGATGTACTTGATACCGTGATCATCTAATGCGTTCTCTCTTTTTGCAACAGTTTAAAATTAGATATCTGAGTTATTCGATGTCGAAGGATTCCATTAATGATGTATTTCAAATATCTATGAAAATCTATTTCATCTAAATATATTTGCTAATATTTGACTCTTTTTTAATTGTTTTAAAATATATTCTTTAATAAATCTAAATAGTTCACATATAAAAGTTATTTACCTTGATTTCACTTGTTGAACAGACTACCTATTATTATGATGTACTCTTATTGTACAAATGATTTATAAACTATGCAGAAGAGTTAATCTATTTTTAAAATACATATCAGGTATCAATATATTATAATATAATAATTATTAGTTATAAAATTTCAATTCCTACAAATTAGTCTTTATTATAAAATATTCTAGAAATTCATTTTAAATATATTCTATAATTAATTCTCCTCCAATAACATATGATTAATCACCTTCATTAGATAATAAACAACTAAACGCCGATGTTGGTATAATCTCTGTATATAATACACACCATCCATCAGTTGAATTGAGACACATGACTCAATGCTCACTAAACTAATACATAGCACCAATAAGTGTCACACGATAAATACACACTAACAAATACCTGCTATCAATGCCACACTATCACATACCATCCATTAGTACAAACCTTGACCCATAGTGGAATATATAGACGGAGATTGACTAACAGAGATCATCTTCATCAGTAACGTTAGTGTAGTCATTCTAATAGATCATGCTTAGATAACTTTGTATTGTACTGAATATAGAATATCTGTATGTAACATCCATGTATATATCCTCTGTGTATATTTAGTCATCTTAACTACCTGGGTATCTTAGTAGGCTAATACATCAAACTATCAGTCAGTGGGGTGTAGGTTCAAACCCCATTCGTACCAATAAAATATGTATTGAAATAATACTTAGATAATTTAAATTATTTTCTAAATTTGTCTAAATATCTATATACAATTTTAAATTGAAGAATAATATGTTTGAATAATAATTGAATTATTATTTATGCGATGAAAATGAAGTGTTTATTTAATCTATATCTAGAATGTAGTATACATTTAATTACTGGTCCCACCTCTGCAATTGCATTTATTGTAGTCTAAATAGTAATGTATTTCTATGTAAACTAGTGTATGTTATTATAATCATATGTCTGAATAATCTATACCTATTGACTGTTAGCATCCTACCTATTGGGATTAACACACATATGATATACAAGTCTTTATTCACTATTCTATTTGCATAATATATTGCTTATATTCTTTCGGCAGGTTTCTTTTTATTGAATATAACCTAAAGATATTATATAAATATATCTATATATATATATATATATATATATATATATATATATATATATATATATATATATATACTCTATTTAAGTACAAAAAAAATATTGTTAATTATCTATAATATCTATATAGTGAATATAATCAACATTACAATCCTATTCCTCCTCGATTAGATAATCATCATGGTGAAGGACAATTGGAAGGTGGACAGTTTCAACGCGTGACTAAAACCCCTGTGGTCAGTGCGGCCTATATAGCTACACGAGGACTTCTCTTACCGGTATCGCCCCCTGTAGTTCACTTCGTAGGTTATCTTATAGTACAAACACGACTGTATCCGCTGCCAGCAAACTTCATCATCTCTAGCAAGTATAAGCCCATCTTAAAGGAGTAATTAGTAATACATTGTTATAACTCCCGAATTTTTATTTAAAATATGTTATTCATTTTAATTTTATAAATTTCATTTATATATAAATTATTCTTATTGTATTATTTATTTGGATTATAATACATTTAATATAGATATATATATATATATATATATATATATATATATATATATATATATATATATATATATATATATATATTAGAACTATTAATTATAACATTTAAAACAAATTTAATTCCATATATCCTATATTTTAAATGTTAGTTATTGTATAAGACATTAATTTAATTTATTAATTTAGTTATGAAAATAATATTTGCTAACTTAATTATTAGTATTAAACTTATCTGAATATATGTTATCTACAAATATATTATTAAATAAATAAATTTATTATTAATATTTAATAGTCATAATCATATAATTAATAATATTATGTCTACATATTATAAAATAATGTATATAAATTTATATTAATTTTTATGATAATAAAAATAAATATTGATACAATGATCTAATGATTACTTAATGCTTAGCTTGCTGAACACTTAACCATGTAATGAATAATAAACTATTTAACACACACAGTAAAGATGTTAATCGTGACCATCACCTATTCATGAAGATATGTGCTGTGAGTTTAGATGTCCTGAATGGGACCCTTCTCTGGAGATATAAACCTCTCATGATAAATATGTTAAGAAGGTTTCGTTATACTAGGGTTACCTATAGTGTCAGGTACCTCACTTTCGTAGTTTACCCTCATCAATATTTAACTAAAATTTAATCATATTTTATGTTTATTTTTTGCAATTTATGATTCAATATACAAGATAGGTCTAACATATATATTACCTTGTCTAATTTCATACTATTACTAACTAAACTATGTATTAATAAGGCAACATTTCAACCGGTTATTCCTATATTCTAGCGCGTAAAAATTATCAAAATGCTAAGCTAAAATCATCGAGTTGTTCCGACATATAAATTAAATACGAAGCGTTTATTTTACCCATTTCTTAAGGACAACTAATAGCTGGCGTTAGCTATATATTAAATATAATGTTTTGCTTATTTTCTATTTTATTCCTAATTTAATTGTATTGTAGTATGTATTAGATATACAAATATATAATTACAAATAATATCGAGTATAACCCAAGATAATATACAATAAACTATAGAATCTATCTTTAAAATAATTACAATATATTCAGAATATTATATTCAATATAAACTACGAAAAATGAATTAATATACTATATATACTGTACTTATATTAAAGTATAAATATAAATTTATATTTAAGACATATATTAATCGAAATAAATGAGGCTGTGTTATAATAAATTGTTCATTTTAATATTATAAATTTAATGTGAATCCACGTATATAAATATTTTTTCTATATTATATAATGTACATATATATTCACTTATACACTTATATATACTAACATAATATTAATAATAATAACATAATATACATGATAAAACTTGAAAATATCATAATTTGTATGACCTAATTATATAGGTGTATATTTATATGCATGATATGCACGTATTGTTGTTATATATTTCAATTGTAATTAGTAACTATATTCTATTTATAGATTTGAGTGACACATTAAAATAATTTGATAGGTGGCGCTACTTTATATTAACTAAAAATAGTGAGTACACATATGTTGTATATTTAAATAGTTAATATTTATTACTTGAATTAAAATAATATAATTATTAATAATTAATTATTTTAATATATATAATTGTATCAAGTTATTTCACACTATTTTGAATATAAAATAAGCATATTTTATTTATTTTGGATTTAAAGTTTCATAAAAAATTCTTTTTAATTCTATACGATACGCACAGTCGGACAGTCCCCGATATAATATGCACTAGAATTAGCTAGGCTAGGATATTTATTTTAATTGATGGAACAACTCGATTTGCATATGGCTAAGGATATGGCGCATGCCAATTTTGTTAGCGCGTTGCATACACTATAATAATAAAATGTCGCAACAACCGGTCCCTGCAATGCAGGGCCTGCATTAACTTTATCATCTATGGGATTGTATCGAAAGTTATTAAAAAAATAACCTTAAATAACCTCATATAACAATAACCTTTACAAATATTAATGTATACAAATTTCTATAGATATCATCGAATCTCACCATTCTACACTAACTTCAATATCATCCTTCCAAAACTTACTAACCCTACTCCTTAGCAAGCATGTGCCAATCAAAAATAAACATTCTTCACATATATAATCACACACATTGAAACTTAAAACAATTATTTAACTGATCACAATTTTAAAAAGACAAATATTTCTCAAAATGTAGACAACCTCTCCCAATTATATTCTAACTGTAACGTTTATTGCAAACCTCTTTACACTTCCAAATCTAAATATATAATTATGGTATTTTAAATGTTTTTAATTATAATAAATATAATACATATTATTGTGTATCATGTTTATGACTCATGAGCTTATATCTAAGTATTTTTGTTTTCAAAATTTATAATATTTGGAAAATTCGTTTGATAAATCTTTATTAAATTCTCAGTTTATCCATGATATATTGATGATTGTATAGGCACTTTAAATAATATATATATATATATATATATATATATATATATATATATATTGTTTGATACACTTATAATAAAAATAAAATCTTTTTCAGTATCAAAAAATTTTAAATTTCATTATTTAATACTTGTCATATGGAATAAGTAGGTATATAGGTACATAGGAATATTATCTATAAAGTAATAGAAACGTAGTCATTTATAATTTTATATTGGTGGTTGGTTTATTTGTAGTCTTTAGTATTTTCTCTATATTTACATATAAACAATATTTGTACACCGTTTGCCCACCCGCAAATAAGCACTATAATATTTTTTCTAGCCATAACAAATAGTTTGTAAAACTTTAAACTTTAAAACCTTCTTATAATATCTGTATAATTATAAAATAAACTAAACTTAACAAGTTGTCCGAAATTATTGCATACTAGATCTGGTATTAATCATTGTCAATATGAGATAAATAGATATGAAAAATATTCATGTGAAATTAATTTTATTATCTATAAAAAGTATTTTATGAGGGATGTACTAAAACCCAGTTGTAATTTTATAATACTTATTTGTATATAATATAATTAATTTAATACTTTGATACTATATATAATATTATATATGTATAATATATTATATCAATAAGTGATATATTAAATGTTCAAAATAGTAATGTATTTATAGTAAAATTCTAGGTTTAAATGATTTTTATTAACATTTTTTTGCCTAGTTATAATTTTATAACAATGCATAATACATATTTATATATGTTAAACATAATTTTACACTTTGAAAATAATATATAGTATAATATTATATTAGCCAATAGTAACAAAAAATTATTATTAATATTTATTAAATGTATTATAAAATTACAACTGGGCAATAAATTGTTATTAATAACAATAATTAAAACCTAATACTTTACTATAAATACATTACTAATTTTTACATTTAATATCACTTTTTAATTATAATATATAATATATAGTATCAACAATAAAATAGCATAGATAGCTTGATATGGATAGATTCAGTGTGTTATATTAAACAAAAATACAATAAATACGGGATGTACTAAAATCCAGAACTTTTCCAGAACTAATCCAGAACTAATCCAGAACTAATCCAGAACTTTTCCAGAACTTTTCCAGAACTTTTCCAGAACTAATCCAGAACTAATCCAGAACTTTTCCAGAACCTACGTAGAATTAAATCATTAATAATCCAGAACTAACCCAGAACCTACGTAGAATTAAATCATTAATAATCCAGAACTTTTCCAGAACTAATCCAGAACTAACCCAGAACCTACGTACAATTAAATCATTAATACTCCAGAACCTTCCTAGATCTGATATAGAATAATCCAGAACCTAATCCTATGTATGTTTATGATACTGTGTATCAATTTATGAATACTATTTATCAAGTTATTATAGTAACAGTATGTATTAATATGCACACATGTATATAAATGTATATATGTATATATACATTTATATATATAATATATATATAATATATAATATATATATATATATATTTCGAAGAAACTAAAATAACCCAGTATTGCTAGACTTTCAGACATATTAACAAATACCAGTAGAAAATTCCAGGAAAAGTGATTTGGTTTTCTTATTATAAAATATATAATAAAAATCGAAACAATTAGATATGGCATTTGGGATACAGATCGGTTTTAATTTTTCACTAAAATTCATCATACAAATGGTCAAGAAAAAAATTAAAATTTTTTTTTTTTAAATTCTAATTTCTATTCTATAATGTTCTATGCGATGAGTAGATAAACAAGTAATCAATCGCGATGTATTTACTATGTTTATTTAACTCATAAATTACTTTAAAATAGTACATTTCCTATCTCTACCATGTAAAAATTTGAATTTATAATATTTTTTTCATGTAAAAAATAAAAATCTATAATAATTATTCGATTTCAATAATTATAACTTTATAATTTATAGTATAATTAATATGATTTCATAAATTTATATATTTTTATATTAGTTATATAGGTTTTTAATAATATATGTATCATCTTCATATTTAGATTTAAAGGTTGATGAAAAAGACCAAGATTATTAGATAATAACAGTCAAAATATAGCTACTGATAAAGTATCCACACAATATGTCCTTGGTGAAACAGAATGGCTATCTGATACTCATATCAATAAATATATAATCAATATGCGAAAGAAATTTCCCGGTGTTGCAGGTCTGCAAGATGTGTTGCTTCAGCAACAACAATCAATACCATATCCATGGAAAAAAATAAAAAGGAATTTCATACAAATATTCCATGTTAATGGAAACCACTGGAATTGTATTCACATAAGGAATGGCAATATAATGATATATGATAGCAAACACAAAGATTTAACCAAAAGTGCAATCAACACAATTTCAAGGTTTAATTTGTATTATATAGTTAATATTATATAACTTAAGTGTAATATAAATAATTGTAGGTATATATGTTCAAAAGATGAAGATATAGAAATGACTGTTATGAATGTCCAGCAACAGAAAAATAGTTTTGATTGCGGGGTATTTGCATTACCCTATGCAACAACTTTAATTTTAGGAAAAGAGCCGACTAATTATAATTATACTAATATTCGAGAACATTTGATGTTATGTTTGAATAAAAATATAGTACAAGAATTTTCAACATCAGTGTCTAGTCGTAAAATTTCCTGTGTACGTATAATAAACTGTCAATTATTTTGTATATGTCGTGGTATTTATATAAAAAATCCAAAAGAAATTGGATATTCTAATATGACGGCATGTGATAATTGTAATTCTTGGTTTCATGATAATTGTGTAATATTAACTATATCAAATTTACTAACTTTATGTAAAAATTGTCACAAAAAATAAAAATGTTGTATATTAAAATGTGTTATTCTAATGTAAACATAAAGTTATATAGAAATAATACATTTATTTCTTATTACATAAAAATCATCCAAACACATCTTCAGCTACACAAAAATATACAATATAAATTATAAATCGTACATATGAGAATATTATTTTTTGATTAGTTGTGATTAATTATGGACATTTTATTATTTAGTTCTGGACAAGTTCTGGATAAGTTATGATTTAATTCTACGTAGGTTCTGGGTTAGTTCTGGAAAAGTTCTGGATTATTAATGATTTAATTCTACGTAGGTTCTGGGTTAGTTCTGGATTAGTTCTGGAAAAGTTCTGGACTATTAATGATTTAATTCTACGTAGGTTCTGGGTTAGTTCTGGATTATTAATGATTTAATTCTACGTAGGTTCTGGGTTAGTTCTGGATTATTAATGATTTAATTCTACGTAGGTTCTGGGTTAGTTCTGGAAAAGTTCTGGACTATTAATGATTTAATTCTACGTAGGTTCTGGGTTAGTTCTGGATTATTAATGATTTAATTCTACGTAGGTTCTGGGTTAGTTCTGGATTAGTTTTGGAAAAGTTCTGGATTATTAATGATTTAATTCTACGTAGGTTCTGGGTTAGTTCTGGAAAAGTTCTGGATTAGTTCTGGAAAAGTTCTGGATTAATTCTTGATAAGTTCAGAATGTTGTATAATTAGCATTAAAATGTGTTATTCCAATGTAAACATAAAGTTATATAGAAATAATATATTTATTTCTTATTACATAAAAATCATCCAAACACATCTTCAGCTACACAAAAATATACAATATGAATTATAAATCGTACATATGAGAATATTATTTTTTGATTAGTTTTGATTAATTATGGAAATTTTATTATTTAGTTCTGGATAAGTTATGATTTAATTCTGCGTAGGTTCTGGGTTAGTTCTGGATTAGTTATGGATTTTAGTACATCCCAATAAATACATATTCTACTGGGATTTATTTAAAGTGCAATTATCATAGACATTAGAGTGAGGTAGACTGTGATTCGATATCTCAAAAGCGTAACAATTTGAAAACCACTGACGCCATTACAGAAAACCACATTTACAATATTCAAATAATTATATTATTTTTATATTTTTTCAAATAAAATTATCTGTTGTTGTGTAATTAATTGTCATAACTCTCATAAAAATAAACCTAAATAAATTGAATTTTACAAGTAAATTAATTATATTATGCTAATATAATATTTTCTTATATTATTATTATAAATATGCTAATAAATAGTATTATATTAGCATAATAATTTAATTATGATAATAATTATATAAAATGTATACGCAATTTCGCGATCTTTTTAGAGTGACTCTATTGGTTTTAAATGGTGAATTCGACTCACGCCATTCTATTTTAAATGTATGCCTCTATACATATGATAACTTTATAAAGTTATAATAATTATACTATTATATTAGAATATTCAAATGTATAGAAGAATATAGAAAAATATTTTAAAATAGAATCTTTATATTTTGTCACGCCATTATAATAATAGTGAATGCTCATCTTGGCCGCCGATATATATCATAGTCGGCTTAAAGAGATAGGTATTCATGGACAGGTGCACAATTGGTTAATGTCTTTTGTAACATCTCGTTTTTCATCAATTAAGATTAATAACAATTTTTCAAAATCATTTATGCACACTCATGGTGTTCCTCAAGGATCTGTTCTGGGCCCAATACTTTTCTTGATTTATATATTACCTGTTTCTTCTATTTTAAAAAAATATCCTTACATTCACTATCATCTATATGCTGATGATTTACAGCTTTATACTTCCTTTCCTCAATCTACTGATCACGCTATAATCCAATACAACATTAAAAACTGTATTACTGATATACAAAATTGGTTCACTAGTAATTCATTATCCTTAAATGTCTCAAAAACTGATACTATTTTATTCTCTAAAATACCTTCAATTGTTAAAATAACTGATAGTTTTCTTGCCACGATGCCTTTATCTAATAAAATCACAACACTCGGTATAACAATTGACTCTATTATGAAATATGACAGTCACATTCTTAATGTTATTCGTACTGCTACTTTTTATTTATATAATATACATAAGGCTCGTGCTAAGCTCTCCTTTGATATCACTAAATCACTTATATATTCATTGGTTTTTAGTAGATTCGACTACTGCAATTCACTTTTTGTTTTTGTCCCTGATAATATTATGATAAAATTCGAAAAAATTCAAAGGAGAGCTGTTCGTGTTTTATATAAAATTAAAAATAATATAAATACTAATACGGGTAGTAACTATATATCTATATCACATATTATGTTAACCCTTGGTTGGCTCAGATATCGTGATCTTTGTAAACTAAAATTGTTATGTTTAGCTCATAAAGCTATCTACACGGGTGAACCTAAGTATCTGGCTGAATTATTATCAATTGATACCAGTAACAGACCAAGACGGGATTGCCATGCAATGAAACTTGTTATGCCTCATACAAACTCATGTTTTGGTAACTCTGCTTTTTCTGTTGCGGTACCAATTCTATGGAATTTACTTCCGAATATTATTCGTACGACAACTTCTCGATCTCAATTCAAAAGTAGACTCTTTAAACATTATTTAGTGAAATGAATATATATTTTGCGATTATTGTTATCTTCGTTTATATGTTATATTATTATATTATTATTATTATTATTATTATTGTTATGACGTCGAAAAATGATTTTCATTTATGAAGTCTTTAAACAAATAAATAAATAAATAAATAGTTAAAGTTGGGCGTGCTTATTAAGGTGCCTAATATTGTGGGTATTAGTTAAAATGATTATTTCACTGGTTTGGTTTGGTGTATCCATAATAATGGCGTTCAAAATCAAAGAAACGCTCATAAAAGGTTATTAAAATTGCACATAAATGTTATATATTTATAATTATGTGTATTTGACTGTCAACCATTTACAGTAATATAATAATAATTATTTACATTGTAGATATATGCATTTATTTATAATTTAAAATAAATGTCTAGAATATATATATATATATATATATATATATATATATATATATATATATATATATATACATATGTGTATATATATAATATATAAATTGCATATAATATATAAATTGCATATACTATATAAATTGCATATAAATATATATATATATATATATATATTTATATATTAACGATAGATAATTAGATAGCGCAACATATATTGGTGTTTATTAATATAATTGTTCAAATTAAAGTTGTTGGGTACAACAAATTTATTGTTTACATAAAATTTAATGAAATAGTTTATTCGTAATAGTACTCAATATATTTACAAAAAGTGAGACGGGTATCGATCGAGTTTATCCATTTGTAAATAAAGATTATATGCTTGTATACAAATATTTATGTATACCTATATGTTATGCCCTACTACTTTATATTATATAAATAATATAGACGAGACCATACAAGTTCCAGATATCTTTATTCAAGTTATATTCTACAACTACGTTAGATAATTAATCGATGCGTTCGCTTCGACGTCGAGTGATAAAAAGCCTAGAACATAATCGGTCTCGCTATGCCCACGATATCTTTAGGATCGTAAACTATACAATTACGCATGAATTCTATTTAGTATACGGAAGTAATTGAGACTTTCAGAGGCAATCATGTTACACGTGTTTCGGGTAAGATTTCTTAGAAGTCGATATCTGTCATCGTGTTTGCTGGTTCCGGGTATTGCACTGTTGTCGCTTTTCATTGTCACTATTACCTCCATCGTTATATAACATATATCTATAACTCGACTAGGCTATATCCATAAGAGACACTTAATGCGTATGGGGCTATAGCCCGGCTCTATCCAAAATAGATGCTCGATGCGTATGAGGCTGCATAGACTATAACCAAAAGCGACGCTTGATGTGTATGAGGCTATATCCATAAGAGACACTTAATGAGTATGGGGCTAACTAGGCTATATCCATAAGAGACGCTTGATGCGTATGAGGCTGGATAGACTATAACCAAAAGCCACGCTTATTGTGTACGAGGCTAGGCTATATCCATAAGAGACACTTAATGCGTATGGGGCTAACTAGGCTATATCCATAAGAGACACTTAATGCGTATGGGGCTAACTAGGCTATATCCATAAGAGACGCATGATGCGTATGAAGCTGGATAGACTATAACCAAAATCGATACTGTACTTAATAAACTATAAAAACGACATTCGCTTATCTCGTCTCCTTTCTTGACTTCAAAGTCCTCCATCGTATATTATATATATATATCATATTAAAAGATAATTATTAATCTTATATGAAAATATTATTAATAAATGTATTTAAAATATGTTAAAAATATTTATTTTATTAATTTTATTACTATATTAAATTAATTATTAAATAATTTATTTATTACATTTTTAATAATATTATATATGTTTTACCAAACAATTAATTATAAAACTAATACAAATTATTTATTCATATTACATAAAAAATACTTACAATTATTTGAAATTAAGATAACAATTATTTGAAAAATTAAAATAATAAATAATCAACACAAAATTGACCATTTTGATTAATTTAATATAATATTTATAATTTATATTAATATAATATATTTAAACGAATAATGTGTGAAAAATTCATCGTAAAATATTAATTAACAAATGATCTGCATATTTATTTTTAATAACAAATAACTACATATATATGGGCATATACTACATTTTATTCTGATTAAAAAATGAAAATATGAAACTCATATTACTTTTTAATTATCTTTCCAATGGTGGTAATTATTTTATTCTAGCATCAATAAAAAAAACTCATTATTATATATTGAACATATCAATCGGCGAAATTTAGTCTTATAGATTTACTATTTCGACCGAAAGATGGTATAATAGTAAAATGATTTAATATATTATGTGATATAAATAATAATGTTATTAACTATATTTATACAAAATATATAATATATTAGTAGTTAGGAGTAGGAAAATTATAATATAACTTTAAAATTTACTAATATATTAAACATTATTTTGTGGTTTTCTGTAATGGCGAATTCTTCTACACGACTGTTACGCTAAAATAGGTCACGTGACGCGTCGAATAGCAATCTACCTCACTCAATATCTATGGCAATTATATATAGAATAGAAACACAATATATTACAAAGTATACTTTGTATTATACTATGCATATTATTATACTAATATAGATATACAATTGTTTTAAAAAGTCAAAATCATTAAATAATATACATTAATATATTATATAAATAAATATATATTCAACATGACACTGGTTATATAATTTAAATACATACATATAGAATTGTAGGAAGAAAAATATCGGAATAAATTAATAAAGTATCTAATATAATCTTGTTTTACGAGAGTCACATATGTTTATGGGATCCCGCGAATCGGGACTACTGTAATAAAATAATTAAAAACAAGCTGTTAAAGGAAATAGCACTGGATGTATTTTATTTCTTTTTATATTAAAATATTCACTTAATAAATATTTTGCTATAATTTTTCTATTATTAACATTATAATTTGAGTAATAGTTATACTTATGAAATGCATTATAATTTAAAGAAAATTTAGATAAATTCATGTTATATTTATACGACTATTATCTTTAAGTATAAACGTAAAAAATTATGTAAATCAAATATTATAATGATAAAATAAATTTATAATTGAAATAATAAATAATTGTATTATCGCAAGTGTAACGTTCAAAGTTCGACAAAATCGTAGACGAAAATGTTTGCTGTGTGAACACTCCGGCGAAATCGCTGCGATTTTGCTGCAAAATTCTTTCTCGACGATTTTGCTAATATAATAAGCATACAATAAATAAAAACATGTTATTAAACATTATTATAACAAGCCATTTATAATTTATTAATATTTAATTTGATTAAATACACAATAATTAGTATACGTAACTATATAGTTAGATATATACATTTAATGTTTATTATACTTAAAAATAATGTATATAATAATAATTATATGTATTCTTAAATGTAAACATTATATTTAATAATTAATTATAAGCTCGTTAATGTTGGGTGGCCCTAAAAAGGGCCGATTGTAATTATAAATATGAAATAGTTAAGCCTTAACTGTTTTCTTGATAGCTTTCTTATCGATTGGTTTTTTCACTATTTTCGAAATTGCCTTCATCGCTTTCTTTGGAGAAGCCTTTTTTGGTGAAGATTTAACCTTTTTAATAATTGATTTCTTTGTGGTGTTCTTTTTCACAATATTTTTAATCAATGCTTTCTTTGCTTCACTTTTCTTAGGTTTGACTGGTTTCTTGATTACTTTCTTTACTGGCTTTAGTTGAACTGCAACTTTAAAACTTCCGGTAGCACCTGTACCTTTGACTTGATTTAATAAACCGTTACTGACACCATTACGTAAACATGTTTTTAAATTACTGTTAATTTTCTTGTCATTAGTTCCCATTTTATAATTAGCAGAAATATATTTAAGAATGGCGGTACGAGATGATCCTTTTCTTTCCTTTAATGAAGAAATTGCGGACACCACCATTTCGTTGAACTTAGGGTGAACAGCTACAACTTTGGCTTTAACGGCTTTCTTAACTGGAGAACTCATGATAATATAAGAAAGAGAGAAATATTCGAATGATATAAATACTAATTTGGCTACCCTTTATAGGCTTTAGCGTGGAATAGACTACGTCAACGCAATGTGATTGGTAATTATTATTAGCCAATCGAAAGATAATAAATCAGCCAATCATTATTGAGCTGTTAACATTGTTCTCTGCGTTTCATTTTATTGTAAATTATATTTTTGTATAATTATTCAACCAATCAGCGATTTATATACTTTTAATATCACGTAAAATACTATATAAAGTGCTGTTTTTTAATAAAAATCATTCATTATTATTTGTTCATAATGGCACGTACAAAGCAAACTGCTCGTAAATCTACTGGAGGTAAAGCTCCTCGTAAACAATTGGCTACCAAGGCTGCTCGCAAGAGTGCTCCTGCTACTGGTGGAGTTAAGAAACCTCACAGATACAGACCTGGTACCGTTGCTCTTCGTGAAATCCGTCGTTACCAAAAATCAACCGAATTACTTATCCGTAAGTTACCTTTCCAACGTTTAGTTCGTGAAATCGCCCAAGATTTCAAAACTGATCTACGTTTCCAAAGTTCCGCTATCATGGCCCTTCAAGAAGCTAGCGAAGCATACTTGGTAGGTCTCTTCGAAGATACTAACTTGTGTGCTATCCATGCTAAACGTGTTACTATTATGCCTAAAGATATTCAACTTGCTCGACGTATTCGTGGTGAACGTGCTTAATTTGTCATTTTTTTCCTATACAAATCGGCCCTTTTTAGGGCCACCCAATTCTAACATTTTTATATTCTATTAATATTGTTCTATAGTATTATACATTTATTAATATTGCTTATTTTACACCATTTATAATTTATTCCCAGTTTAAATTAATATACACCATTATAATGAATGTATTTTTTGTAAATGGCAATATATAAATTATTCATTATTTAATATTTAACTGAGGAGATTTTACTTTTTCGCAGTTTACCATATAAATGGATGCAAAGGCAGCAAATATGTTGTTTATATATAAATTACTGTTTTAAATTTTTATTTATTTTAGAAATTTTGTTTATACTGTTATTATAAAGTAATATGTTAAGTATATGTTCTTTGTATAATACAAGAACAACATATTTCGTTAATAGTTGTTATATGAACCTTTACTTGTTGATAAAACAGCATTTAAATATATAATGAATTTATATACCTACCAATTTGTATGTAGTTTCTAAACTCTTTTCGTGAATATTTTTTTACATATATTAAAAAACACGAAACCCCATAAATATAATCATTTATTTAGAATACCATCTATATCTATGGATATAATAGAGAGTATCCCCTTACTATCTATGGTCATATCGGGATATGTTTGTTTATGTAATAGTTTATTATGTTATTAATAATAACTTTAATTATATATATTATTACCTAGTATTATTTAATATAATCTAATTCAATAATATTTATCTATATATCATTAACATAAAAACATGTTTTAAAATAAAGCGTTTTTTAACAACACTATATATATTAATTAATGCAGGTTCATAGTATATATAACAGGTGTTATATATATATATATATATATATATATATATATATATATATATATACATATGTGTATATATATAATATATAAATTGCATATAATATATAAATTGCATATACTATATAAATTGCATATAAATATATATATATATATATATATATATATATATATATATTTATATATTAACGATAGATAATTAGATAGCGCAACATATATTGGTGTTTATTAATATAATTGTTCAAATTAAAGTTGTTGGGTACAACAAATTTATTGTTTACATAAAATTTAATGAAATAGTTTATTCGTAATAGTACTCAATATATTTACAAAAAGTGAGACGGGTATCGATCGAGTTTATCCATTTGTAAATAAAGATTATATGCTTGTATACAAATATTTATGTATACCTATATGTTATGCCCTACTACTTTATATTATATAAATAATATAGACGAGACCATACAAGTTCCAGATATATTTATTCAAGTTATATTCTACAACTACGTTAGATAATTCATCGATGCGTTCGCTTCGACGTCGAGTGATAAAAAGCCTAGAACATAATCGGTCTCGCTATGCCCACGATATCTTTAGGATCGTAAACTATACAATTACGCATGAATTCTATTTAGTATACGGAAGTAATTGAGACTTTCAGAGGCAATCATGTTACACGTGTTTCGGGTAAGATTTCTTAGAAGTCGATATCTGTCATCGTGTTTGCTGGTTCTGGGTATTGCACTGTTGTCGCTTTTCATTGTCACTATTACCTCCATCGTTATATAACATATATCTATAACTCGACTAGACTATATCCATAAGAGACACTTAATGCGTATGGTGCTAACTAGGCTATATCCATAAGAGACACTTAATGCGTATGGGGCTATAGCCCGGCTCTATCCAAAATAGATGCTCGATGCGTATGAGGCTGCATAGACTATAACCAAAAGCGACGCTTGATGTGTATGAGGCTATATCCATAAGAGACACTTAATGCGTATGGGGCTAACTAGGCTATATCCATAAGAGACACTTAATGCGTATGGGGCTAACTAGGCTATATCCATAAGAGACACTTAATGAGTATGGGGCTAGCTAGGCTATATCCATAAGATACACTTAATGCGTATGGGGCTAGCTAGGCTATATCCATAAGAGACACTCAATGCATATGGGGCTAGCTAGGCTATATCCAAAAGAGACACTTAATGCGTATGGGGCTAGCTAGGCTATATCCAATAGAGACGCTGATGCTTATGAGGCTGGATAGACTATAACCAAAAGTGACGCTTGATGTGTATGAGGCTAGGCTATATCCATAAGAGACACTTAATGCGTATGGGGCTAACTAGGCTATATCCATAAGAAACGCTTGATGCGTAATAGCCTAGCTAGCCTATATCCATAAGAGACACTTAATACATATGGGGCTAGCTGGGTTATATCCAAAAGAGACACTTAATGCGTATGAGGCTAGCTAGGCTATATCCAATAGAGACGCTTGATGCGTATGAAGCTGGATAGACTATAACCAAAATCGATACTGTACTTAATAAACTATAAAAACGACATTCGCTTGTCTCGTCTCCTTTCTTGACCTCAAAGTCCTCCATCGTATATTATATATATATATCATATTAAAAGATAATTATTAATCTTATATGAAAATATTATTAATAAATGTATTTAAAATATGTTAAAAATATTTATTTTATTAATTTTATTACTATATTAAATTAATTATTAAATAATTTATTTATTACATTTTTAATAATATTATATATGTTTTACCAAACAATTAATATAAGATATTACATAAGGTATTACATCAGTGATTACATGGTATTATAACTTCATACATGGTAATATTCACAGAAAAAGAACGACTAGGATACATAGCAGGAGATTGAATATCTAAATCTGGTGAAGAGGCTATACGTTCAGCGCTGTGACAACTCCTTCACTGTTGTAGGTGTAAGCGATACCAGCGGAACCAGACTACCTAGTAAGGCTGGTGTGGAATACAGACGGACTGCTGGTGGGTCTGACTCCACTACCATCATCGTAACATTAGCTACAATAAGTGTTAGTACATCATCACATCGAGGTAGTGAATGTTAGACTAGATAGTAACGTATACCCAGGCTGTGGCACATTATAAACTTAACACTATGTTATTAGCGCATTATACGATAGCGTAGCTTTACTCTAATTCATCGGGCGGAGGTATAATAAACGAGGAATTTCAAAAAATATTAAAAAAAATCACATTTCCAAACCATTAAGTAAGATTAATTATAATATTTAGCTAAAGAGGTGTGCACATGAGTAAACCATTTGTGTAAGAATTGCGCGATCCCAAAAATATGTATTTTTAAGAGACGCTTACAAAATATTCTAATTATAATATGTACACAATTGATGAGGAAAACACATGCACGCGTATACAGATGAGAATAGGTGCATACAAAATGGCCTTCACATGTAAATAAATTTATAAACTCTTTAAAGATAATAATAAATAATAACATGTTTAATTGGAATTTATATTCGTTATTCAGTTTTATCGATTAAACATAATGTAATCTAACATAACTCAATTTTTAAATACATTTTATATAAATATAAATATTCTAAAATTTATTAACTAAGAATACTGTTCATTATAAATTATAAAACCTTAAAAAATTACGTAAATCTTTACGAATAAATTATATGATAAACTTTATCATAACTATATTTTATATAATAAGATCATATATTATATATGATATTATTATATTTAACATATCAGTTTATATAACTATATAAATTTAAATAAGTTATATTATTATATATATATAAATATAAATTTAATATAAGTTTATATATAAAACATATATTTTATATTTCTGCAAAGTTTATATATTATAAATCATATATAATATAATATATTAAGTTCATATAGGTGTATTATCCTATTTATTTATAATATTATATTATAAGTTCATATAAATAATGTATGTATATTAAATATATAAATTATATAAAATAATCATAAGTTCATATATTCAAAAATTTATATATTTTTTCTGAGACGATTGCATAATTAGATTGATCATGTGAACATCCCTTAAATCTGATTTTTAAGCTATAATATTTTTGTGTTTCGAAGAGCTAAAGATAAAATCTGCTGTTACTGAAATCTACGACTTAGTTACACTAGCACAATTATTCAATGCGATTAATAGGTTTAGTGGCACACACAGAGAATGGGTGACTATTAGCGTGGATGTACTTGATACCGTGATCATCTAATGCGTTCTCTCTTTTTGCAACAGTTTAAAATTAGATATCTGAGTTATTCGATGTCGAAGGATTCCATTAATGATGTATTTCAAATATCTATGAAAATCTATTTCATCTAAATATATTTGCTAATATTTGACTCTTTTTTAATTGTTTTAAAATATATTCTTTAATAAATCTAAATAGTTCACATATAAAAGTTATTTATCTTGATTTCACTTGTTGAACAGACTACCTATTATTATGATGTACTCTTATTGTACAAATGATTTATAAACTATGCAGAAGAGTTAATCTATTTTTAAAATACATATCGGGTATCAATATATTATAATATAATAATTATTAGTTATAAAATTTCAATTCCTACAAATTAGTCTTTATTATAAAATATTCTAGAAATTCATTTTAAATATATTCTATAATTAATTCTCCTCCAATAACATATGATTAATCACCTTCATTAGATAATAAACAACTAAACGCCGATGTTGGTATAATCTCTGTATATAATACACACCATCCATCAGTTGAATTGAGACACATGACTCAATGCTCACTAAACTAATACATAGCACCAATAAGTGTCACACGATAAATACACACTAACAAATACCTGCTATCAATGCCACACTATCACATACCATCCATTAGTACAAACCTTGACCCATAGTGGAATATATAGACGGAGATTGACTAACAGAGATCATCTTCATCAGTAACGTTAGTGTAGTCATTCTAATAGATCATGCTTAGATAACTTTGTATTGTACTGAATATAGAATATCTGTATGTAACATCCATGTATATATCCTCTGTGTATATTTAGTCATCTTAACTACCTGGGTATCTTAGTAGGCTAATACATCAAACTATCAGTCAGTGGGGTGTAGGTTCAAACCCCATTCGTACCAATAAAATATGTATTGAAATAATACTTAGATAATTTAAATTATTTTCTAAATTTGTCTAAATATCTATATACAATTTTAAATTGAAGAATAATATGTTTGAATAATAATTGAATAATTATTTATGCGATGAAAATGAAGTGTTTATTTTATCTATATCTAGAATGTAGTATACATTTAATTACTGGTCCCACCTCTGCAATTGCATTTATTGTAGTCTAAATAGTAATGTATTTCTATGTAAACTAGTGTATGTTATTATAATCATATGTCTGAATAATCTATACCTATTGACTGTTAGCATCCTACCTATTGGGATTAACACACATATGATATACAAGTCTTTATTCACTATTCTATTTGCATAATATATTGCTTATATTCTTTCGGCAGGTTTCTTTTTATTGAATATAACCTAAAGATATTATATAAATATATCTATATATATATATATATATATATATATATATATATATATACTCTATTTAAGTACAAAAAAAATATTGTTAATTATCTATAATATCTATATAGTGAATATAATCAACATTACAATCCTATTCCTCCTCGATTAGATAATCATCATGGTGAAGGACAATTGGAAGGTGGACAGTTTCAACGCGTGACTAAAACCCCTGTGGTCAGTGCGGCCTATATAGCTACACGAGGACTTCTCTTACCGGTATCGCCCCCTGTAGTTCACTTCGTAGGTTATCTTATAGTACAAACACGAATGTATCCGCTGCCAGCAAACTTCATCATCTCTAGCAAGTATAAGCCCATCTTAAAGGAGTAATTAGTAATACATTGTTATAACTCCCGAATTTTTATTTAAAATATGTTATTCATTTTAATTTTATAAATTTCATTTATATATAAATTATTCTTATTGTATTATTTATTTGGATTATAATACATTTAATATAGATATATATATATATATATATATATATATATATTAGAACTATTAATTATAACATTTAAAACAAATTTAATTCCATATATCCTATATTTTAAATGTTAGTTATTGTATAAGACATTAATTTAATTTATTAATTTAGTTATGAAAATAATATTTGCTAACTTAATTATTAGTATTAAACTTATCTGAATATATGTTATCTACAAATATATTATTAAATAAATAAATTTATTATTAATATTTAATAGTCATAATCATATAATTAATAATATTATGTCTACATATTATAAAATAATGTATATAAATTTATATTAATTTTTATGATAATAAAAATAAATATTGATACAATGATCTAATGATTACTTAATGCTTAGCTTGCTGAACACTTAACCATGTAATGAATAATAAACTATTTAACACACACAGTAAAGATGTTAATCGTGACCATCACCTATTCATGAAGATATGTGCTGTGAGTTTAGATGTCCTGAATGGGACCCTTCTCTGGAGATATAAACCTCTCATGATAAATATGTTAAGAAGGTTTCGTTATACTAGGGTTACCTATAGTGTCAGGTACCTCACTTTCGTAGTTTACCCTCATCAATATTTAACTAAAATTTAATCATATTTTATGTTTATTTTTTGCAATTTATGATTCAATATACAAGATAGGTCTAACATATATATTACCATGTCTAATTTCATACTATTACTAACTAAACTATGTATTAATAATGCAACATTCGTTACTATAATTACATGTTATAGACCCCCCAATACTGATTATATAATCTTCCTAACTAAGAGAAATCGTTCTCGACTACCTGACTCATACTATAATTATCATTGGTATCTTTCACCTTGACTCCGACAGACCACCCACTCTGATTTAATCGAGCCTCGCAGTCAATGTAATCTTACCAACACAACAGCTTTTCATCACATAACACAGCTACACCATTCACCTCGTATTTACAACCCTCGACTCAGTGCTAATTATTGCCCCAGAAGCCGGTAGCACCGATAAAATAAAAGTGGCCTACGCATAACCTACGTTTATTTTACGATATTGAGATGTTCCGATGAAAAATAAATTGCGCAGCTGATCGTTATTAAGGTGAAAATAGTAGCCCTCCCTAGGGACATCTAGCGACCGGTTATTCCTATGTTCTAGCGAGTTAAAATGATCAAAATGCTAAGCTAAAATCATCGAGTTGTTCCGACATATAAATTAAATACGCAGCTTTTATTTTACCCATTTCTTAAGGACAACTAATAGCTGGCGTTAGCTATATATTAAATATAATGTTTTGCTTATTTCCTATTTTATTCCTAATTTAATTGTATTGTAGTATGTATTAGATATACAATTATAACTATTATACAAATATATAATTACAAATAATATCGAGTATAACCTAAGATAATATACAATAAACTATAGAAACTATCTTTAAAATAATTACAATATATTCAGAATATTATATTCAATATAAACTATGAAAAATTAATTAATATACTATATATACTGAACTTATATTAAAGTATAAATATAAATTTATATTTAAGACATATATTAATCGTAATAAATGAGGCTGTGTTATAATAAATTGTTCATTTTAATATTATAAATTTAATGTGAATTCACGTATATAAATATTTTTTCTATATTATATAATGTATATATATATTCACTTATACACTTATATATATTAACATAATATTAATAATAATAACATAATATACATGATAAAACTTGAAAATATCATAATTTGTATGACCTAATTATATAGGTGTATATTTATATGCATGATATGCACGTATTTTTGTTATATATTTCAATTGTAATTAGTAACTATATTCTATTTATAGATTTGAGTGACACATTAAAATAATTTTATAGGTGACCCTATAGATGGCGCTACTTTATATTAACTAAAAATAGTGAGTACACATATGTTGTATATTTAAATAGTTAATATTTATTACTTGAATTAAAATAATATAATTATTAATAATTAATTATTTTAATATATATAATTGTATCGGATAGTTATTTCACACTATTTTGAATATAAAATAAGCATATTTTATTTATGTTGGATTTAAAGTTTCATAAAAAATTCTTTTTAATTCTATACGATACGCACAGTCGGACAGTCGCCGATATAATATGCACTAGAATTAGCTAGGCTAGGATATTTATTTTAATTGATGGAACAACTTGATTTGCATATGGCTAAGGATATGGCGCAGGCCAATTTTGTTGCATACACTATAATAATAAAATGTCGCAACAACCGGTCACTGCAATGTAGGGCCTGCATTAACTTTATCATCTATGGGAATATATCGAAAGTTATTAGAAAAATAACCTTAAATAACCTCACATAACAATAACCTTTACAAATATTAATGTATACAAATTTCTATAGATATCATCGAATCTCACCATTCTACACTAACTTCAATATCATCCTTCCAAAACTTACTAACCCTACTCCTTAGCAAGCATGTGCCAATCAAAAATAAACATTATTCACATATATAATCACACACATTGAAACTTAAAACAATTATTTAACTGATAACAATTTTAAAAATACAAATATTTCTCAAAATGTAGACAACCTCTCCCAATTATATTCTAACTGTAACGTTTATTGCAAACATCTTTACACTTCCAAATCTGAATATAAAATTATGATATTTTAAATGTTTTTAATTATATTAAATATAATACATATTATTGTGTATCATGTGTATGACTCATGAGCTTACTAGGAGCTTATATCTAAGTATTTTTGTTTTCAAAATTTATAATATTTGGAAAATTCGTTTAATAATTCTTTATTAAATTCTCAGTTTATCCATGATATATTGATGATTGTATAGGCACTTTTAATAATATATATATATATATTGTTTGATACACTTATAATAAAAATAAAATCTTTTTCAGTATCAAAAATTGTTAAATTTCATTATTTAATACTTGTCATATGGAATAAGTAAGTATATAGGTACATAGGAATGTTATCTATAAAGTAATAGAAACATAGTCATTTATAATTTTATATTGGTGGTTGGTTTATTTGTAGTCTTTAGTATTTTCTCTATATTTACATATAAACAATATTTGTACACCGTTTGCCCACCCGCAAATAAGCACTATAATATTTTTTCTAGCCATAACAAATAGTTTGTAAAACTTTAAACTTTAAAACCTTCTTATAATATCTGTATAATTATAAAATAAACTAAACTTAACAAGTTGTCCGAAATTATTGCATACTAGATCTGGTATTAATCATTGTCAATATGAGATAAATAGATGTGAAAAATATTCATGTGAAATTAATTTTATTATCTATAAAAAGTATTTTATGAGGGATGTACTAAAACCCAGTTGTAATTTTATAATACTTATTTGTATATAATATAATTAATTTAATACTTTGATACTATATATAATATTATATATGTATAATATATTATATCAATAAGTGATATATTAAATGTTCAAAATAGTAATGTATTTATAGTAAAATTCTAGGTTTAAATGATTTTTATTAACATTTTTTTGACCAGTTTATATGCCCAATTTTATAACAATGCATAATACATATTTATATATGTTAAACATAATTTTACACTTTGAAAATAATATATAGTATAATATTATATTAGCCAATAGTAAAAAAAAATTATTATTAATATTTATTAAATGTATTATAAAATTAAACTGGGCAATAAATTGTTATTAATAACAATCATTAAAACCTAATACTTTACTATAAATACATTACTAATT
The DNA here is from genome assembly GCA_964019155.1 of Osedax fenrisi. Classification (NCBI taxonomy): domain Eukaryota; kingdom Metazoa; phylum Annelida; class Polychaeta; order Sabellida; family Siboglinidae; genus Osedax; species Osedax fenrisi. The sequence goes on along the minus strand of OZ025241.1, from coordinate 94,333,238 downwards.
TGTACATTTAATATCACTTTTTGATTATAATATATAGTATCAACAATAAAATAGCATAGATAAGCTCGATATGGATAGATTCAGTGTGTTATATTAAACAAAAATACAATAAATACGGGATGTACTAAAATCCAGAACTTTTCCAGAACTAATCCAGAACTAATCCAGAACTTTTCCAGAACTTTTCCAGAACTTTTCCAGAACTTTTCCAGAACTAATCCAGAACTTTTCCAGAACTAATCCAGAACTTTTCCAGAACTTTTCCAGAACCAATCCAGAACTAACCCAGAACTAACCCAGAACCTACGTAGAATTAAATCATTAATAATCCAGAACTTTTCCAGAACTAACCCAGAACTAACCCAGAACCTACGTAGAATTAAATCATTAATAATCCAGAACTTTTCCAGAACTAATCCAGAACTAACCCAGAACCTACGTACAATTAAATCATTAATACTCCAGAACCTTCCTAAATCTGATATAGAATAATCCAGAACCTAATCCTATGTATGTTTATGATAATGTGTATCAATTTATGAATACTATTTATCAAGTTATTATAGTAACATTATGTATTAATATGTACACATGTATATAAATGTATATATGTATATATACATATATACATTTATATACATGTGTATATATATATATATATATATATATATATTTCGGAGAAACTAAAATAACCCAGTATGGCTAGACTTTCAGACATATTAACAAATACCAGTAGAAAATTCCAGGAAAAGTGATTTGGTTTTCTTATTATAAAATATATAATAAAAATAATAAAAATCGAAACAATTAGATATGGCATTTGGGATACAGATCGGTTTTAATTTTTCACTAAAATTCATCATACGTGGTCAAGAACAAAATTTGAAATTTTTTTTTTTTAAATTCTAATTTCTATTCTATAATGTTCTATGTGATGAGTAGATAAACAAGTAATCAATCGCGATGTATTTACTATGTTTATTTAACTCATAAATGACTTTAAAAAAGTACATTTCCTATCTCTACCATGTAAAAATTTGAATTTATAATATTTTTTTCATGTAAAAAATAAAAATCTATAATAATTATTCGATTTCAATAATTATAACTTTATAATTTATAGTATAATTAATATAATTTCATAATTTTATATATTTTTATATTAGTTATATAGGTTTTTAATAATATATGTATCATCTTCATATTTAGATTTAAAGGTTGATGATATTAAAATTGAAAACCATAATAAAGCAAGACTCATCAAAATGGAACGTAAAAAAAAGGAAAAAATTTCAGGAAGAAAAAGACCAAGATTATTAGATAATGACAGTCAAAATATAGCTACTGATAAAGTATCCACACAATATGTCCTTGGTAAAACAGAATGGCTATCTGATACTCATATCAATAAATATATAATCAATATGCGAAAGAAATTTCCCGGTGTTGCAGGTCTGCAAGATGTTTGGCTTCAGCAACAACAATCAATACCATATCCATGGAAAAAAATAAAAAGGAATTTCATACAAATATTCCATGTTAATGGAAACCACTGGAATTGTGTTCACAGAAGGAATGGCAATATAATGATATATGATAGCAAACACAAAGATTTAACCAAAAGTGCAATCAACACAATTTCAAGGTTTAATTTGTATTATATAGTTAATATTATATAACTTAAGTTTAATATAAATAATTGTAGGTATATATGTTCAAAAGATGAAGATATAGAAATGACTGTTATGAATGTCCAGCAACAGAAAAATAGTTTTGATTGCGGGGTATTTGCATTACCCTATGCAACAACTTTAATTTTAGGAAAAGAGCCGACTAATTATAATTATACTAATATTCGAGAACATTTGATGTTATGTTTGAATACAAATATAGTACAAGACTTTTCAACATCAGTGTCTAGTCGTAAAATTTCCTGTGTACGTATAATAAACTGTCAATTATTTTGTATATGTCGTGGTATTTATATAAAAAATCCAAAAGAAATTGGATATTCTAATATGACGGCATGTGATAATTGTAATTCTTGGTTTCATGATAATTGTGTAATATTAACTATATCAAATTTACTAACTTTATGTAAAAATTGTCACAAAAAAATAAAAATGTTGTATATTAAAATGTGTTATATATTCTAATGTAAACAAAGTTATATAGAAATAATAAATTTATTTCTTATTACATAAAAATCATCAAAACACATCTTCAGCTAAACAAAAACATACAACATGAATTATAAATCGTACATATGAGAATAATATTTTTTGATTAGTTGTGATTTAGTTATGGAAAGTTATTATTTAATTCTGGAAAAGTTCTGGATTAGTTATGATTTCTGCGTAGGTTCTGTGTTAGTTCTGGATTAATTCTGATTTAATTCTGCGTAGTTTTTGGATTAGTTCTGGATTATTAATGATTTAATTCTATGCAGGTTCTGGATTAGTTATGATTTAATTCTACAAAGGTTCTGGGTTAGTTTTAATTTAGTTATGGATTTTAGTACATCCCTATTTATAGTAAAATTCTAGGTATAATTGATTTTTATTAAAAAAAATGTGCAGTTAAAATTTTATAACAATGCACAATACATATGTATATGTTATTTTAAACATAATTTTACACTGCTAAATAATATATAGTATATTATATTAGCCAGTAGTAAACAAAATGTATTATTCATATTTATTAAATGTATTATAAAATTACAACTGGCAATAAATTGTATTAAATTAATAACAATCATTAAAACCTAAAATTTTATTATAAATACATTACTAATTTGAACATTTAATACATTAATAACATTAATATCACTTATTGATTATAATATATAATATAGTATCAAATTAAGTATATTATATACAAATAAGTATTATAAAATTACAACTTTGTTTTAGTACATCCTATTTTATAACATGTTATAATAGTAGTTATATATAGTTAGTAGGCCTAATAACAATAAAATAGCATAAATAAACTATAAATGAAGAGATTCAAAGTGTTATATTAAAAAAATACAATAAATTACATATTCTACTGTAATTTATTTAAAGTGTAATTAGATCTAGAATAGAAACTCATTTAACACACTACTTAGTATTATACTATGCATATTATTATACTAATATAGATATACAATTATTTTGAAATCATTAAATAATATACATTAATATATAAATAAAGATATATTCAACCTGGCACTGGTTATATAATTTAAATACATACGTAATAAGCATACAATAAATAAAAACATGTTATTAAACATTATTATTACTTAACCATTTATAATTTATTAATATTTAATTTGATTAAATATACAATAATTAGTATAAATAACTATATAGTTATATATATACATTTAATATTTATTATACTTAAAAATAATGTATTATTATAATTATATGTATTATTGAATTATAAGCTCGTTAATTTGGTTAAGTTGGGGGGCCCTAAAAAGGGCCGATTGTAATTATAAATATGAAATAGTTAAGCCATAAAACATGTTATTAAACATTATTATTACTTAAAAAATTAATAATATTAAAATTAAATAATTAATAATTGAACAATTTGATTAAATATAGTATATAGTTAGATAATTAGCATAAATAACTATATAGTTATTTACATATAATGTTTATTATACTTAAAAATAACAATTATATGTATTATCAAATGTAAACATCATATTTAATAATTAATTTATATTTTAAAATAATTAAATATAAGCTCGTTAATGTTGGGTGGCCCTAAAAAGGGCCGATTGGAATTATAAATATTAAATAGTTAAGCCTTAACTGTTTTCTTGATAGCTTTCTTGGCAACTGGTTTTTTCACTATTTTCGAAATTGCCTTCATCGCTTTCTTTGGAGAAGCTTTTTTTTGTGAAGATTTAACCTTTTTAATAATTGATTTCTTTGTAGTCTTTTTCACAATATTTTTAATTAATGTTTTCTTTGCTTCACTTTTCTTAGGTTTAACTGGTTTCTTGATTACCTTCTTTACTGGCTTTGGTTGAACTGCAACTTTAAAACTTCCGGTAGCACCTGTACCTTTGACTTGATTTAATAAACCGTTACTGACACCATTACGTAAACATGTTTTTAAATTACTGTTAATTTTCTTGTCGTTAGTTCCGAACTTATAATTAGCAGAAATATATTTAAGAATGGCTGCACGAGATGATCCTTTTCTTTCCTTTAATGAAGAAATTGCTGACTCTACCATTTCGTTGAACTTGGGGTGAACAGCTACAACTTTGGCTTTAATGGTTTTCTTAACTGGAGAACTCATAATAATATATGAACGAGAGAAGTATTCAAATGATATAAATCAATTGTCTAATTGATCATATATATACTAATAAACGGATGTGAAAGTAAGCTTAATATTTGTGTATACAATTATTTCCAATTTCTCTAATTTTGTCTCTTTTTATAAAGTTTGTACTCAATTATATCAAACTAGAACAAACATTTTTGATACTATTTTTTTTAATATAATAGATCTTATTTTCATTTAGATGAATATACTAATTGTATATATTATATATTTTAAATTAAATCAAGACAAATATGATTAACCTGTAATTTCATAATTTTTAAACTTGACATTTCGATTAAATACAAAAATTATATGTAATTAATAATTATTTTTGATTAATTTATAATTTATTTCATATAATTGAATATCATTTTAGTATATTAACACAAAATATTTCTAATTATTTGAATGTATAATTGTAAATTTCCACATGTAATATTAATATAAAGCACAACAATTTTCGATATTTACCATATAACAACATTTTATATTTAACATATATTTTTTTATAAATAACATATTATAAATTCATTAAGCTCAATGCATATAACTCAATTATAATATTTATAATTATCTACGATATTCCAAGAAGATATATAATTATTTTATAATTAAAAAAGTCATAATTATGCGTATATGATATTACTGATATTCTACTTATTATAATAGTTTATATAATAGCTAATATATAATTATTATATTTAAATAATAATAATTTAGTCTAATTAAATTCTCTTAATATGATTTATTATATATTAATAATTATTTTAGTAATAAGTCAAATATATTAATATAAACTTAAGTAGGTATACTATATTAATTATATAATTTAATTATTAGTTGTAAGCCTGTATCATGATACTGCAGTAAGTATAATTACACATAACTTAATTAATACATCTCTTAATGTTCTTAACGCTCTTCCTGATTTCTTATTCAAATCCATAACATTATTATTTCCTAATAGTGAATAGCATTGTAGTGAATGTATTAAAAAATACATTTTCAATAGGTAAAATACAAATTCTATTAAATATAAAATATTTTATGAATAAAGTAATAGAATTAATGCTAATGGTTAATTAACATTACAATTATTTCAGCAACAAGTACATATTATACGTTTGTTTGAATAGTAAATAATATTTGTCATCATTTTAATACAAGTTTGCTTTGTAATTTTATTAATTATTTAACTTTTACTAATTCTTTATAATTTATATTTAACATTACTACTTATAATCTCAGTTTAAACTATATTATAGTACATGTAATGTATGTATTAAATTATAATTAAACAATTAAAATATATTAAAAAAGTAAACGTTAACAATAAATTATTTTAATTTTACATAATTTAAAATATAATATATACACAACACAATTTTTTTATAGAAAATTATAATCTTAGTGAACTATTTTTTATTATATTGTGTTAATTAGTTTAATCATAAATAATATTGTTGATTTAAATTATTAAACTAAATAGAGTAATTATTAAACGATATTAAATTTACTTTGAATATGAAAAACGTCAATTGAAATATATTAATTATATATAGCTAATATTATAAAAATGTACATACAAATAAACATAAAATATATAGCATATATTTTAAATGTAGAATATTATTAATTCACTTTGAATAAACATGTTTAATGTGGGTGGTCCTAAAAAGGACCGATTGTTAGAATTTGAACAGAAGTTGATAGAATTAAGTAGATTTACCAGTTTTCTTTGGTAAGAGAACAGCTTGAATATTAGGCAATACACCACCTTGAGCGATAGTAACACCGGCAAGTAATTTGTTTAATTCTTCATCATTACGGATAGCCAACTGAAGATGTCGAGGAATAATTCTAGATTTCTTGTTATCACGGGCAGCATTTCCAGCTAACTCGAGAATTTCAGCCGCTAAATATTCCATAACGGCAGCTAAATATACTGGAGCACCAGCACCAACTCTTTTAGCATAGTTACCTCTTCGTAAATGGCGATGAATACGACCTACTGGGAATTGTAAACCGGCTCTTGAAGATCTAGTCTTAGACTTAAGTCCCTTTGCTTTACCTCCTTTTCCTCGTCCAGACATGATGATAATTTGATATGAATAGAGCCACTAAATTATATGAATAAATTAAATTACCAATTTGGCAACCTTTATAGGTTTTAGCGTGGAATAGACTACGTCAACGTAATGTTATTGGTTATTATTAGCCAATAGAAAGAGAATAAATCAGCCAATCATTATTGAGCTGTTAACATTGTTCTCTGTGTTTCATTTTATTGTAAATTATATATTTGTATAATTATGTAACCAATCAGCTTTTTATTTACTTTTAATACCACGCAAAATACTATATAAAACGCTGATTATCAATAGAAATCATCATTATTATTTTTCCATAATGGCACGTACAAAGCAAACTGCTCGTAAATCTACTGGAGGTAAAGCTCCTCGTAAACAATTGGCTACCAAGGCTGCTCGCAAGAGTGCTCCTGCTACTGGTGGAGTTAAGAAACCTCACAGATACAGACCTGGTACAGTTGCTCTTCGTGAAATCCGTCGTTACCAAAAATCAACCGAATTACTTATCCGTAAGTTACCTTTCCAACGTTTAGTTCGTGAAATCGCCCAGGATTTTAAAACTGATCTACGTTTCCAAAGTTCCGCTATCATGGCCCTTCAAGAAGCTAGCGAAGCCTATTTAGTAGGTCTCTTCGAAGATACTAACTTGTGTGCTATCCATGCTAAACGTGTTACTATTATGCCAAAAGATATTCAACTTGCCAGAAGAATTCGTGGTGAACGTGCTTAATTTATCTTCTTTTCCTATATAAATCGGCCCTTTTCAGGGCCACCCAATTCTAACATTTTTATATTCTATATTATTAATTACTTTATATAATATTTATATTGCTTATTTTATACCATAATGTGATTTATTTCCAGTCTTAATAAACATTAATTATTATATTTGTAAATATAATAATTATTTATATTAATATATATTTATTTACTCCTAAAAAAATTATGATTATATATTGATTATTATACTTATTCACATGAATTTTAAGAAAATAGTATACATTTATGTAGTATGAGAAGGCAAGTAAATAATCTATTTTACGCTAAAATATGTATCGATATATATTCGGTATATATTAATTACTAGTAATATTTTGAATGCATACATGTTGGCTGATTAGAACACGACAAATCAATTGCTCATTTAACAGGTGTTGATAAGAAACCCCATAGACAGCATAGATAGCGTCCCCTCCACTATCTATGGGCATATCATACCTAGGTTATGTTTATTAATAATATATTGGTAACAATTATTATTTAATTATAATCTTATTCAATACAGTTTATTTGCATATATATATATATGCATAATAAACAGCTACATTAAGTAACACGTTATAACGTGTTTGTTTACCTAACGTATTATACGATAACTGACGCAATACACAATGCATGTAATTAGAACGAGTTTAAACTGGTTCTTACCAGATGGCTAGTGATTAAAAAAAACTGGCATATTTTGGGCGGCAAACTATGTATGTTGAGAACGTAAATAGAATACCCTGGCGGTAAACAACATAACTACTACATACACACATAGGGGAAGGAAGGGTAATTTGGCCGATGTTTGTATGTGTGTTACTAGAAGTGCTCTAAATCAAAATATACATATTTTTAAATAACCATCATATACTATATAACTAATATTATATTAATTTACGATATGTATATTTTAATAATTTATATTTTTGTATATTTTGTGAATATAATAGATTTTAATAAGCTGTATAAATATGGATAAAAAACAGAAAAATCGGGTAATTTGGCCGATAGTTCAAGTTTACTCAATAGGTGAAATACCACCGCCACAGTAGATTATAGTTTTAATATTATGGGAAAATTATATTACGTATTTATTGAACTTATATTATTCAACATATTACGCACTTTATTATATTTTATTAAACATATTATACTGTCAAATATGTCTAAGAATATGCAAGAAGTCCATCTGCAGGTTATAAATTAAATAATTAACAAATCATAATAATTTCAATTAATAAATTATAATAAGTTTAATTTTAATTAATTAAATAATTTTTATATTAATATAATACATTATATATAAGTATAATTATTATTATATATTAGTGTCTAACTCTAATATATAGTAATATATAAAAAAGTATATAATCTATAGAATCTATAATAGATTATATACTTTTTTTAATATAACAGATAAGTGTATGAGGTAACTTAATAGGAAATACTTATGGTTAATTATTAACTTAATATGTATATATTTCTATATATATATATAGATTAACTTTAGATATTTACTTTTAGATATACATGTATAATTAAAATATAATATGTAAACCTGAATTAATATTGTGTGAATAAAAATGAATATTATAATTATGATTAGTTAACTAATATATATATATATATATATATATATATATATATATATATCATTATTAAAAATAATTTTTAAATTATTGAATGCATTTTAAATATTTAATTTCATTTAATTACAATTAAGTTAATTTCAAGTTTTTAAAATGTATATTGTAAGTAATAAAGTTAATGAATAAAAATGTTTATGGTATGTTTATATATGTAATTAAAAAATATTTATTATAAAATTGAATCATGCTATAATCATATTATTTATATAACATATAGGTAATTTTTAAAGTATAGGATACATTTTAAAATAATTCATTAATTTCATTGACATTATATTTCTATTATAAGTCTAGATTAATAATTAAATAGTATTTATTATTATTGAATTATAATCATATTAATACATAATATAATATATTACATTATTGGTTACATTTTAAGAAGTTTCAGTACATTAAAGTACATTCATTACATTAAAGTTATATTTATTAATATATTTAATTAAAAAATGTTTATGATAAAATTGAATCATGATATAATCATATTACTTATTATATATATATATATATATATATATAACATATATGCCCACTACATCCATTTCGACTGGACCATACAGTAATCAGTACTCCGCATGTAGGAGCATATGTTAATAATTTTATATAATTGAATGTATTTATTGATGTATATGTTAATTGATCAATTAACATGATTTCGAAATCAATATTGTATATAAATAATATAAAATATTATAAAAGTTATATTTAAATTATATCATACATTTTAAATAATTCATTAATTCTATTGATATTATATTTCTTTTAAGTTTAATAATTACATATTATTTGACATTTTAAATAATTCATTAATTCTATTGATAATATATTTCTTTTAAGTTTAATAATTACATATTATTTTACATTTTAAATAATTCATTAATTCTATTGATATTATATTTCTTTTAATTAAGATTAATAATTACATATTATTTTACATAATTGAATTTGAATCTTGATAATAAATAATATAATATAATAACTTATATAATGCGTTTTAAATATTTCATTATGATTCTTTTAAATTAAAGATTAATTTCTAATTAATCGTCCAACTAGAATCGACACTAAACATAATTCTTCATCTATAATTGATAATATATTTACAAATTTTAATCTTAATATGAAAAGATTTTCAGGAATAATTATTTCAGATATATCTGACCATTTTCCAATTGTTTTAAATTTACAATTGTCTACCAAACCTCAAGATAAAGTTAAATCTACTAAAATCAAACAAAATCAAATTAATGATAGAACCATGTTTAATCTGTTTGAAATTTAAAAAAAAACAAACTGGGAATTCATAAAAACTAACGATACAGAAAAATCTTGGAATTTATTCTTGGAATACTTTATCTTAAATTTTGATAGATACTGTCCAAAAATTAATAAAGCCTCCCACAAAAATAAACTCATTCCATGGAATACTCGAGATCTTAAAAAGGCTTGTAGAAAAAAACAGATATTATATAAAAAATATAAAATATCTAAATCTGAAAATGACTTATTTATTTACAAAATTTTTAAAAATAATACAACATCTTTAGTTCGAGAAGCTAAGAAAAAGTATTATTCAAATCTGTTAAAAAATTGCTCTGATACAAAAAATACATGGAATGTACTAAATAATTTATTTAATGTTAAAAAAAAATTCAAACAACTACCTGAAAATGTTAATGTAAATAATGTGAATATTGTTGATTCTAAACAAATTGCTAATGAATTTAATTCTTTTTTTAGAGACATTGGTTCTAATTTAGATAATAATATAAATAATTGTAATGATGATGACTTTAAATTCTTTTTACCTGAACCTAATATACATAGTTTTTTTTTAACACCAGTAAGTTCAGATGAAATTATTAAAGTATTAAATGAATTCAAACCAAAAAAATCAAGAGATCATTATGGCATATCCATGCAGTTACTTAAATGTATTTTTCCTGTATTGGTTTATCCATTTGTTTTTCTTGTAAATTTATCTTTTGAATCAGGCGTTGTACCGGATTTCTTAAAATTATCAAATATTATCCCTTTACACAAAACTGGTGATGATACATTTGTTAATAACTATCGTCCAATTTCTCTCACCTGTCAATTCGCAAAGATTTTAGAAAAAATATTTTATTCTCGCTTTTATAGTTTTTTATCATCTTTTAATATATTATCTCCTTCTCAATTTGGTTTTAGGAAAGGATACAGTACATCACATGCAATATTTAACCTCCAGTCACAAATCAGTACCTGTTTTAATAATAACAATGTTGGCGCTATAATCTTTATTGATTTAAAAAAAGCATTTGACACAGATAATCACAGAATATTACTTTTTAAATTAAAAAATATTGGAGTACGAGGCATTGCACTTAACTGGATAATGAGCTATTTAACAAATAGATATCAACAGTGTATATATAATTATGTAATTTCAGATAAACTAAAAGTCATAACGGGTGTACCCCAAGGCACCATCCTAGGACCCATTTTATTTTTAATTTATATTAATGATATTACAAAATCATCTTCTTTATGTAAGTTTACCATGTTCGCAGATGATACTACTTTATATTTTGAAAATACATCAGCCGAATTACTTAATTATATTTGTCAAACTGAATTAAAAAATATTAATAAATGGTTAATATATAATAGGTTATCATTAAATTTAAATAAAACTTGCTTTATGTCTATTAATTCAAGAACTATTATAAATATAAATTTAAATAACAGAAATATTGAAAGAGTTACATTTTATAAATTTTTAGGCGTAATTATAGACGATATATTAAACTGGAAACAACATATCTTGTTTTTAAAATCAAAACTAAAAAAAATCATATGGATTACCAACATTATTTCCAAATTTATAAATAAAAAAGCATTACTTCATATATATAATTCCATATTCTTGCCTCATATAAAGTATTGTAACATATTTTGGGTAAAATACATATAAATCTAATGTATCATGCATATATATTCTTCAAAAGCGAATGATAAGAATTATATGTAAAAAACATTTTTTACATCATACTAATGGACTATTTATTGATAATTCTTTATTAAAAATAAATGAAATTACATATATAAGTACATGTGAATTTATGTTTAAAATTTTCAATGATCTTCAACCTGTTATAACAAATGCATTTTTTTCTGTAACTTCATCATCTCACAACACTAGGAGCATAAATAATTTCTCAATTATTAATTTCAAAAAAGAACTATGCAGAAGAACATTAATATACATTGGACCAATTACCTGGAATAAGCTTGATAATATTTTAAAAAATATTTCAAATTATAAATTATTCAGGAAACGTATGTATACACATTTGTTATCTTCTTACTCAGTATACTTATAATCTAAATCTCATTTTTCTAATTTTATATCTTTTATCATATCTTTTATCTAATATTGTATTATATACTAAGATCCACATTTTATTCTTATTTTAATTTATTGACGTTTATGTAAAAATTAAAAAAAAATTAATACTTTTGAGTAAAAAATTAAAAAATTAAAAAATTAATACTTTACAATATTTTATTTCTCCGACATTAATAATATTATTTTACTGAATTTTTGCATTTTATATTTGAATTTACTTTCATGTTTTCTTTCTTTTTAATTGACGTTTATATAAAAATAATAAAATTAAAAAAAACTGTTAGGTATTTCTTTTTTCTTTAGTATTTTCTTTAGTATTTTTTATTTCCCTCTGACTAATAATATTATTTGACTTTATTTTTAATTACATAAACATTTTGTATTGAATCTTTTTTCTTGTATACTTGATTATACTTCTTTGTTTTATTTCTCTTTATTGACACTTATATAAAAATTAGTAATTAAACTAACATTTCAGTTTGAAAAAATATTTTACATTCTTTACATTATTATAAAGTATTACAAAAAAATTCCTAAAACTTATTTACTGAAAAAAAAAAAAAAAAAAAAAAAAAAATGTTACATACAGTTCTTACCATCTTTCTAGATATTCGTTTTGTTATGTTTTATTCAGTTTTATTCAGTTTTACTTCATTTTACTTCATTTTTTTCTTCTTTTATACTAATACATCTATATTTTTGTTTAGTGTATTATTTTATAGTACTTATTATTTATTTTAGTTATTTATTTATAAATAATTAAATGATGATTACATAATTTTATGGCAAGTTCAAACAATTTATATTATTTTTCTATTTTATTCATTGTATTGTATCTATGTAAACAGGAAGTCATCTAATATTTTATAATATTTTATTTATTTATTTTTTTTTTTAACTTGCTTTAAAATTAAGGGTAATTGTCTCGATAAGCTTAGCTTCTACAAAAACCCTGGTGCAAACCTAAATCTGATAATAATATATTAATTGAAATCAATATTGTATATAAATAATATAAAATATATACAAATATTGTATACATTTTAAATAATTCAGTTATTTCACTAATATATTATACTTATTTTTTTAATTTATTTTTATTTCCATTAAGTCTAGATTAATAATTAAATATATTTTATATAATTGATTAGCATCATATTAATAAATAATATAATATAATAATTTATTAAATGCATTTTAACAATAAGTTAAATATGTTTCATTCAGTACATTATATCATTTAACATTAGATTTTGTAAGTTTAGATATATGATTAAAATATTTTATGATAAAATTGAATCATGATATAATCATATTACTTATATAACAGATACGACCACTACACCAATGCCTCTGTCGACTATACCATGAAGTACCGATAACGCAGCATGTGGACATATTGGTTAATAATGTTATCTCATTTGTATGTCATTATTGAATATATTTATTGATATATATGTTACTTTAAATCAATATTGTAAATAAATAATATAAAATATAAAAAGTTATTTTTAAATAATTCATTTATTTCACTAATATATTATACTTATTTTTTAATTTATTTTTATTTATATTAAGTCTAATTCGATTAATAATTAAATATTATTTTATATAATTGATTAGAATCATATTAATAAATAATATAAAATAATAATTTATTAAATGCATTATATCAATATGTTAAATATGTTTCATTCGTTACATTAAAGTTATTTTTTTTAATATATATATCTAAAAAAAAATTATGATTTAATTGAATCATGATATAATCATATTACTTATATAACATATAGGACCACTACATCTTTCCAGTGTCGACTGTACCATGCAGTAAGCAATACTTCGCATGTGGGAGTATAGGTTAATAATGTTATCTCATTTGTATGTAATTATTTAATGTATTTATTGATATATATGTATATGATAGTATATGTTATATATATATATATAAATCAATATTGTATATAAATAATATAATATATTATAAAAAGTTATTTTTATATTATTGGATATATTTTAATTAATTTTATTTATTTTATTTAAATAATTCATTCATTTCAATCATTATTTCTTTTAATATTAATATCGTTTATATTAATAATTAAATTTATAATCGAATATAATTTTATATAATTGAATTATAATTCTATAGAATCTATTAAATAATATAATAATACAATAATTATTAAATTCATTTAATTGATGTAATATATTATAAACAATAAAGATATTAAATTGTAGATATCTCTTTTGAGTTCAATTAATAATTAACTTAACTTACATTTTGATATTCGTAAAATATAATACTATATAGTATTACAAAAGCACTGGGCTTTGGTATTACTATATATATATCTATCTAATAATATTCGTTATACAACCGATAGACCTATTATATCGATACAAGTATGCAGTGGTAAAGTGATAGGGTGATAACAGAAGTTAAATTTTTATACTTAACACATTTAATAAAATATGTTCTAAATCTTATTTATTTATATACTTTTTTTATTTATATTTAATTTACAATATGTATTTAATGTAATTATAAATATATATTATAAGTGATATTTTAAATGATATTTTAATTGGTATTTTAATTCTTTATAAGGTAAACTACGTGGATTCGCAGCAATTAGTACTGATTCACAGTATAAAAAATACTTAGAAAATGCTAATGCTGATAAGACGAAGAAGGTGGTTAAAAATACGGTGAATAACAAGAAAAAGAAAATTACCAGTGAAATAAATGTTAATTATATAATTTGTGCGGAGAATATCGATGAATCAGTCGATTCATCTACTCAATATATTCAATGTAGACAATTGTGTCACGATGTATGCATTTATGTCGATACGTTGAGATACGTTCGAGAAATGCGATTTATGTGAATAAATGATATTGAGTATAATAATTTTTATAAATAAATAAATATATTATAATTGTTGGATTAAAAAGGATTAAAATATACAAACATTACTCACTCATATGTGAATATTTATATTTATAAATACACAATTATTGATATTATATTGTGTGTATTAAATATATAATGTATAAATAATAATTAGCAACAAAATAACAATATTTTAATTAGAAAATAATCTTCAATATATATCAGATTGATATTAGAATATTTAATATAGGTTACTAGGTTACAATAGTACTTTTATTAAAACGAAATTACCATATTGTGTTGGATATACAATAATATATAGATTAGAAAATAAATGTAGATATTTGTATTGTATTTATATAATAATAATTTATTTATATATTCAGTGAAACCTCTCTAATATATTTAGTAAATTTATTTATTTAAAAGTAGTAATCAAAATAATAGATTATAAATATATTTCTATCACATATGGTTTAATTTAATTTAATTTAAAATAGGTAGTTGTTAACACTTGTTTGGATAATTGTTGTACTGACTACAATCAGTATATTACCTTTTAGTAATTAGTTCTTCATACCTGTTACTATTTATGAGCTCACTGCATTGAGAATAATAAAACACATTCACTAATTGCAATTAACTATTTTTACATCTACATTATAATATAAACCTAAATTTAGATATAAACTACTACATCAAATTTTGTAATATAGATAGGTAACATTTCCAAAACAAACTAAAAATAATTGTCTCATAAAGAGGTGTTCCTAAATAATATTTTCTTATAGAGGTTTTTGTAATGTGGAAAAGTTGAATTCCAACCAAATATGATACACATGTTCTTATAAAGAGGTTTCAATGTATACGTTTTCATTCGTTTATATAGGCCTAATTCAAAATATTATAATTATATAGTATAGGATATAGAATCATCATTATATAATTAGGAATGTTATATATTATATATATATATATATATATATATATATATATATGAACTTCTAATATCAATACATTTATATAATATTTGATAATTGATAAATAAATTAAACAATAAATGTAATTAATATGTTAGACATTATTAATTATTAATATTAATGATATTATATATATATATATATATATATATATAACAAATATTATAACATGGATTTTAATATATGTAGGTATCTATATATATATATATATATATATATATATATATATATAAATCCTTATACAAATATATAAATATATATTAAAATATGAGGTATGGCCATCTATATTATAAATTATATATTACAATTATATACAATTCAATGATACACCCTCAATTTGTATATACATTCTATCATTTTACTATCTGATATCTGATTGGTTAATGATCGGCCAAATTACCCGACTTTTATCGGCCAAATTACCCGATTTGACGTACGTTGTTATTTCAGCAATAGCTTTGTATCATATGGATATAATATGTAGATATTTACATATAGAATCAAGAACATATTATATTTTATTTGGGTTTAAAAAATATCACAATCCAACATGTATTTATGAAATGACAAACAGATTAACAAACACCTATTTTGTTTAAATTACGTATTTTAATCAAAATCAATAAATACTAATAATTATTGATTATTTATTAAAATAAATTTTAACTATTCTTAAAGATATTATGAAATACTATAAATTGTTTATAGAATTTTTGTTGGTATCATTAATAGTTTCTGAGATATTAGAGTCGGCCAAATTACCCGCATCGGCCAAATTACCCTTCCTTCCCCTACCTGTTTTTCATCATATATGTGACTAAGAGATAATATTATATTATAAAATAGTATACTATAACATGTTTATATTATATATTTATATTAATATCTATAGATAACTATATATATATATATATAATTAAATCATAAATATAGGAAAGAATTCAATTCGCTCCTATGTCTAAGGGTAACCCTAAATACTATTGCTATTTTTTTTTAATAAATTCTTTATTTGATTTTATAATTAAAATTATGAATTTATGAATATAAATTGTTTATTATACTTGTGAATACAATATGTGATTCTTCATAATACAAGTGTATTTTAAGATAATAGTATATATATATATATATGTATATGTGTGTGTGAATTATTGTATATAACGCATATTATGCATGTGCATTAAGGGTAAATAATATATTTTGGCGCCAAACGTTGTATACTCACTAACTATCAACCTATATTGAATACAGACTATATGTTGGCGTCAAATGTAGTATTATTTACCCTTATATAAGCAGAAATACATGAATATGTTATTTATAAAATTTCAGGTGATGAAAGTAAATAGCTTATTTGTATACATGATCTATACATTATTGTTTAATATATTTAGATCACCATTATTGAATTAGATTGTATATAAGAAAAGATATACCTATATGTAAGAAGTTGTAACGTATTTTACATAGCACACAGTGAATTTATTTAAAAAAGTTATAAATGGTTTCCTACTATACCAGATGGCGGGTGATTAAAAGTAGATACAACCTATTATTTATTAACTAAATAACTAGAATACCCTGATGGTAAACATCGTATCTACTGCATATACATATACCTTTATATTCGTCTTATATATAGTCAAATATGTGACAAAGAGATTATATATATATTATAGCAATAGTATATTATAGTATATGCGAGTAGCAATACATATAGCAATACATATAGATATTCATTTATTATAAACTAAACTAGTAATATAATAGTGACTTTATTGTAGAACTAAACTTAACTAATTATATTTAACCTTAATTTAATTATTTATTATTTAGTTAATTATTAAATAATAGAAGATAAATATAATGTGTTTATATGTGTGTGTAGGTTTGTGTATATATATATACACTTTTATTTGAATTATATACATAATTAGCGATCTATTGCACTCGTCTTCATTCGTAAAGCCCCTTATATATATTTAATTATGTATTAAAATTATGTTTATAATATAAAATGTATATGTATTAAAAAGTTAATATATATATATATGTTGTCTTCATAACTGTATGCTCTATATATGAGTGTTTTTAAGTACACAATCGTGTATATCACTAGTGTATAGTATACACTGTATTCTATACACTATATATAGCAGTGTACATTATATATATATATATATATATATATATATCAAATCCATATAACAAAGGGCTTTATCTATATGTATATATGTATCTATATAAAATCCATTTAACAAAGGGCTTTGTGTATATGTGTATATTTTGGCGCCTAACTTCATACATTCATATCCTTTGTGTAGGTTTACATCAAATAACCGACATTATTCTATGTTATATAACAGGTGTTAGAATTAATTAGTATAGTTTGGCGCGAAACCACGTGAGGCTCTAGAGACTGCTCTCAGGGACTAATGTACTTTCACAGGGGACTTTCTATATATATAGAATATAAATATAAAACATTGATAGTTGTTCACTATATTTTCTAGAATATATTCCGGGTATACCCCCGCCCCATGGAATATGCATATATTATATATTTGGTGGCAAAATTCGAATATCTTTCTTTCGAATCTCCTAATTATGTTCTTCATATACGTGACAAAGAGATTATACTATATTATAGTATTATATATATATATATATATATATATATATATATACGTATTTATATGTACCCACATAAACACACACACACGCACACATATATATATATATATATACTGGTGCCAAACTGTATGTGAAGTTGATAACATTGGCAACCACTTATATTATATTGAGTTACTACTAATTCAAAAGCAATAGCGTTAACGACATGATGTATAACTTATAATGCTAATTATTGTTACTGTTAGTTAACTTTATAAATACTAGTTACAAAACTAATTCATAATACACTAATATACCATTATAAAATATTAAAATTAAATAATCTATTTTTATATAATAACTTTATGATGAATGCATATATGTTACGAATAAAGCTAGTATATATTATCGCCAAACTCCATGTGCTAATAGAACCTATATAGGCTGATATCAATCACATATTTATAGTTGACAGTAAAATAGAATTCTATTATTTAATTTAATATCACTGAATTAAATATAATCAAACACTTAATTGTGTTTGCTTAACTGGTGCATTGTATCTCTGTATGGACACCACTTAATTAAACTATCATTGTATAGGTTCATATAAATACACGACACTTGCATTAGTCGGATTTGAAAGTAAATAGTATATTGTTATCGCTAAACTGTAGGCATATCATCACGATATAGGTCAATGGGCTATGTTTATTATGTTGTTAGGGTTATACGTTATTAATAATAACTTATTATATATATTATTGTTTAATATAATCTAATTCACCAATGTTTATTTTAATTTATATGCATAACAAACATCTACATTAGTTAACCAGTTTTAAGGTGTATGTCTACCTAACGTATTATACGATAACTGAAGCAATACACAATGCATGTAATTATAACGAGTTCAAACTGGTTCTTACCAGATTATCTAGTGATAAAAATAACTGGCATATTTTGGGCGGCAATCTATGCATATTGAGAACGCAAATAGAATACCCTGGCGGTAAACACTGTTTACTAAACAGCACGATTACTATACATACTTGTAACCCTTGTAACAAAGCCCATGGGTTTACTTGTAACTACTACAAATACCTGTATAATATCGAGTGTATATTAGTAATTTATGTGACAAATAAATCATACTATATTATAGAAATAGTATACTACATATAGGAAGTATAAAATAGGCATACTAAGTATATAATATAAATGAGCATATATGTATACACAACAAAATATATACACTAATTTATTATACACAAAATTAGTAATACAATAATTGCTATATTTAATATGTTAGAAATGTAACTAATTATATTTACTCGTAATTTAATATGTTATCTTGTCAATAATTATTAATATTAATAATTTTCCTATTTTTCTTTATTATTATTATTTTATTTATTTATGTATACAGTATCTACTATATATACATTGTAAATTGTATAGTATATATCCCATATATACTACTATAGTGGTAATTTAGGGTCGGTAATTGAAGAATCTCATATATCATCATAGTAATGAATAACTATATATATAGATACTATTATTTTAATTATATACAAAATGGAATATATACAAGACACAGAGTTCACGCTCCACTGCACTCGTAGTAATATAAAATGACTACGATTACTAATTAATTACTACGTGTGCAGTGGAGCGTGAACTATTTGTATTGTCTATATTCCATTTATGTATTTAATAATAATTTTATATATAATGTTATATAAAAAAAATAAGGATAAATTGTAAAATATCAGAATATACTAAAATAACAAAATAATATATAACATAATTACATAACTGTAATATATCTAATATGATATATATTACTGTATAATATACATGAAATACGAATAAATAATAGATATATAGAAAACATATAATATATAGAATAAATCAAGACAAATATTATAGGAAAAAAAAATTAAATATTAAAAGAAACATTTTTTTAAATAAAAAATAGATTGTATATTTTTCAGTAGAAATATTATAATGCATGCCACCTAAAAAAGCGATTATTATATTTAATTAAAAAATAAATATTAAAATGTTATAAATCCTATTTTGAGATATATATATATATATATATATAGTTGTATATACATAAAAATACACATACTTAATCATTACGTCTATCCGGAGTGTCGCCTCCTCGGAATGACGCCTCCTATTTTATTTGGCGGGCGTCGTAAATGCGCGCTAAGTTTGGTGAATATTCTATATTTAACTATGACTCACGACATGTGAATCACGATCATAAGATAATATACTATGCACACAGTTATATAGGTCAGCAAGGGATTATAATTAGACAATGCTTGCTTGATTACTATGCATTTATATACATATGTACAATTTACGTCGTACATGCACAGATAGGCGTGCAACCATATGTTCATGCGAAGTATATATGTATGTGCTAGGTGTATGTGTGTGTGTGTGTCATAGACTCCTCTGCTAGAGATTTTACAAGCAGATAAAACAGTAAATTAAAATTATGTAATTATGTAATTAAACAGTAAACCAATCATTTAATAATTTATGTTGAAATTTATTAATACAATACAATACAATAAAATCCTTGTTTTCCCAATAATACACATGAGTACCCATATAGCTAGAGAGAAATTTCTCTCTAGCTATGTGAGTACCCATGTGTGAGTTTTGGGTAAGGAAAGTAATCATGTGTATTATTTGGAAAACAAGGAATGTATTGTATAGTGTACAAAATAAAAGTATGTGTGTATTAATAAAGTAAATTTAAATTAATGTAATAAATAATTCAATGATCTATTATATATATATATATATATATATATATATAATAATCTATATATAATATATATCTGTGTGTTTTCAATTTAATACACTAAATTTATAATATTTGTATCTTGTACTTATGTTATTTTGTATAGTATATAGTGTATACAATAGTATGATTACACTGTGAAATGCATTGCAGTTTGCATTTCATATCTATTATGTTATATCATATAACTTATATGGAACATACTATGTATACATTATATATTTAAAACATATATTTAGTTATAATTAATATATGATATAAGTATCATTGGATTGTATTTTATCTGTAATGTTATTAAAATATTGTATTGTTAAGATCACTTGGGTAAAATGATTAGGACCATAAGTACATTGTATAATATTGTAGGTAACATTTACCTTACATACTAATTATATAAAACATTATAATTAAAGAAGTAACACATGTTTCATAAGAAATTGTGCAATCTCTCCATTGATTATAAATAATTATATTTATATACTTGTTATTTTAAACATATATTATAATTGTAATTGTAATAAATAAACAGCATGAATTGTTATCTAGATGATTCATAAAATATCCAGAATATATTCTATTAGATACAATTCATAATAACACATTGGATACTTAGCATATATATATAATAATTAGGATATGTTGATACCTATAATGATTATTATCTTTTATACATATGGTTGCTATGAACCTAATTAATTATCAAGGTTAATATGTACATAATAATATTATTTATATTATAAGATAAGTTTCTGATATCATTGTCTCGTTTCCAATATAATATGCATTTCTATGTAAAAATTAGTATTTTGAGTATAATAGTTAGGCTACATATTAGCTTTGATAAATTATGACTTATATGATATTTATTACATTTATATAACAATGTCCCGGATATTATTTTTCCTGGATTATATCATACTCACATATATATATATATATATATATATATGTTCCTAAATGTAATATTTCATAATAGCTATCTACCAGTATTTGTTATATATATATATATATATATATATATATATATATATATATATATATATACTATGTATAAATACATGTACATACATATATACATGTATACATTAAAATATACTTCATATGAATATATGTTTTTATGTGTATATATGCATTTATATATGCATAGTGATCAAGCAAGCATTGTCTAATTATAATCCCTTGCTGACCTATATAACTGTGTGCATAGTATATTATCTTATGATCGTGATTCACGTGTCGTGAGTCATAGTTAAATATAGAATATTCACCAAACTTAGCGCGCATTTACAACGCCCGCCAAATAAAGTAGGAGGCGTCATTCCGAGGAGGCGACACTCAAGTATAACCCAATCATTATGATAATGTTAAAATATATTAGGATTATTTTTAAATTTGTAAAATATATAATATATATTCTACTTTATTATATTTTACATCTAATTGACTAATGATATATAATATATCATTAGTCAATTAGATGTAAATAATAATAAAGTAGAATAAAAATATGTGTATATAGTATATACTATATACAAAATATAATATAATAATTTTGTTTTAATTTGTAAAATTGAACATTAGACTAATGATTAGTCAATAAAATAAAATTATATCATTAGTGTTTGTATAAACTTATTAAATATTGTTTAGTTTTTATTAAATTTATTTGGATTATTATTGTATTTCAGATTTAAGTTTAGGTTATTCCAAACAATATATATATAATTTTAAGGATTGATATTATTGGTTAGTTTGTTGTTAGGTAACATCCTGAAGTAAATACTATATTTTGAAACATACATTATATATAAATATATATACTTATAATATCTTATAAAATAAAAAAATCTTTAGAAAGTAAATTTATAAAATGTATATTGTTATACCGTATTATTTTTGTAAACATATTTAAATTAACCTGAATATAGTGTATTAGTTTGAAAAATAAATGTTCAATAAAAAATCATATATGATTCAATAATTGTATTGCTGAAAGAATATTTCTAATATCATATTAAATATGAATATAAATATACTAGATGGTACAATATATCTGAAGTCAGCATTAAATGATTATTCAATATACATATATATTAGCTACTGATAAGCATTATCATAAGTTAATATAATCTTTATTTTATGGTGATGTAGATTAATTATATATAATATATATTAATTATAATAATGAAACTATTTAATATATCAATTTATATCAATAATAATATTATTAATATGATATATTAGAATTATATTCATTACATTATAATAAATAGAATAAACTTATTTATAATTGGGTGGCCCTAAAAAGGGCCGATTGTTGTAGATGATTAAGAAATTATTTAGAACTGGTGTATTTAGTAACGGCTTTGGTACCTTCACTTACGGCATGTTTAGCTAATTCTCCTGGGAGTAAAAGACGAACAGCGGTTTGAATTTCACGGCTCGAAATAGTAGATTTTTTGTTGTACTTTGTCAAACGAGAAGCTTCGTTCGCAATACGTTCGAATAAATCATTGACAAAAGAATTCATAATGCTCATAGCTTTGCTTGAAACTCCAGTGTCGGGGTGTACTTGTTTCAAGACCTTGTAAATGTATATACCGTAGGACTCCTTCCTCTTCTTGTGACGTTTCTTATCTCCAGTTTTAGTAGTCTTGGTAGACTTCTGGACAGCTTTCTTGGAACCTTTAGCAGCGGAAGGGAACACCATGTTGAAATAATACTAATGTATGAATTGAATAATTCGTGTCTCGACTTATATTTACTTTAACGTGGAATGAATAACCAATAGGCTTCAAGTAAAAAAAGGGATTATATCGCGTATTTATACAATTTTAACGGTAATTCAACCGATGCACAAAGGAACAAAGGAATTCAGAAATGGAGCATTAGTCATCGTGTAGTAATACAAACCGATCTGTATTCTTAACAAAGAACATCCAACTAGTATTTCATAAACTACCGTTTAATTATATATATCGTAGAATATATTAATTAAATCATTATTACTTCTATACTCTTGCTATCAACATGTCTGGACGAGGAAAAGGTGGAAAAGGATTAGGAAAGGGAGGTGCCAAGCGTCATCGAAAAGTACTTCGTGATAACATCCAAGGTATCACTAAACCTGCTATCAGACGTTTAGCACGCAGAGGAGGTGTGAAACGTATCTCGGGACTGATTTACGAAGAAACTCGTGGAGTTCTCAAGGTATTCTTAGAGAATGTTATCCGTGATGCCGTTACCTACACTGAACATGCCAAACGTAAGACCGTTACTGCTATGGACGTTATTTACGCTTTGAAACGCCAAGGTCGTACCCTTTACGGATTCGGCGGTTAAAACTTACTTCAATATTACTTATGAAACAATCGGCCCTTTTTAGGGCCACCCAAACTTATACGAGTATATTAATTCAATTTGAATAACTAATTTTAATATATAATTAATACTATTATTATAATAATTATAATAAATACGAATAAATAACAATTAATAATTGCATTCTCATGAATATTAATCTAAAACAATATTTTTAAATTTACTAGTAATATATAACATATATTTATATTGTTAAATATTAAATATAAGAATATATTAATTTTATAAAATATAGACTTACTTTATAATGTACATATGTAGTAAATTTGTAATTATATATTGGTACTCTGAATCTATAGTAGTAGTAATAGTATAATGGTAATAGTAGAGATATGATAATATATCTTATATCGATAATCGTCACATGATCAATTAGACAATATCCTCTGATAATCACAAACAAGCTACATGCATATCTCTACGCACTATTCAAATACGTACATACCAAAAAATAAAAATAAATCATACTTATAATAATAATAAATAATACAGTGAGTAAGCAAACTCAAATACTCGACATGTTAGTAAAATTACGAATAACATTTGATATAATTTAAAGTCTATTATGCTAATATTATGCTGCTATTTAAATTCTATTATGCTAATATTATGCTGCTATTAATTTTAAAATTATATTAGGTGCTATTCTAATATCAGCAATATAATATACTTTTAAAGTTAATAGCAGCATAATAGACTTTAAATAGCTATTCTAATAGCAGCAGTATAATATACTTTTAAAGTTAATAGCAGCATAATATACTTTAAATAGCTATTCTAATAGCAGCAGTATAATATACTTTTAAAGTTAATATTAGCATAATAGCAAAATGTAAACATTTGAGGCTATTACAGTTGCTGTTATGCTGCTATTACTGTTTTCTGGGATGCATATACTATATATATATATATATATATATATATATTTATCGGATGTTTTGATATTATAGATAATATAATGTATTTGTTTGTATTTATATTCCAGTAATTATCAGTTAGTAATTCATATTTTAGCATGTCAATAATTGGTCATTAAAATAATATAATGATATAATGATATACACGGATTATTCTTTATAGTAGGTTTTTACAACGCATTGATTACAAATAATCAAATGCAAATATTTTGGAATAATTATTCCAGGTGTATATTAATATCACAGAGCTAGAGAGAAATTTTCTCTCTAGCTCTATGATTAATATACACCTTAAGGTGTAAATAAAACAATATACATGCATATAGAAAGGAAGCGTATAGCTTTATACAATGAATATTATGGCATGTATATTATCTATAGATTTATAGTTTTCCAAGGTAAAAATCTAGATATTCTCTTTAGATTTATGCATATCATCGATATAAAGCATAGATTTAGAGTATTAGTGGTACTCTAAATCTATGATATAAACATAGATTTGTATTTTACAAATTAATCGTAATTTAGGTAAACAATAAAACCAATAAATTATTTATAGTTTACATAGTGTAAACCCGTTTACATAGGGTGTAAACTATAAATCTATGAATAAAACAAGATATATTTACATTGATGTATCATATCGCTCTCTATCGGTAGATTAATGCACTTATTAGTTGAACTCTGGGTTGAACTTAGTAAACAAATATGCCTTTAAGGCAAATATGTTTATATTTCTTAATATACAGTTTTTTTATTTGAATTTATTTAAATATATTATATATATATGTATTAATTATATAGTTATTTGACAACCTTATCATAACAAATTTATAAATGTTTATATTATGAATAGACTGGTTAGTGTTATATTATGTAACAATAATTTATAATCCGTAAAATAGATACAATTATCTAATTCGTAATTAAATGTATTGTAAAATAATAAATCATTATGATTATCATAAACAAATATTAATACATTCTTTAGTATACATTATTGATTCAATATAATTATTTTAATTATTATTTATATATTTACAATTTAGATGGTATTAAAATTTAAGTTAAATATTTAAAAATAGTTTTTCAATAGGCATTATATAAACATTTTAAAACCATAATTATAATTATGATATTATAATAATAATTAATAATTAATATTATAATAATAATTATTTATATTGATATAACATAACTGTAATATATCTACATATATATATTATGATATACATTACTATATAATATACATAAAATAAAAATAAATCATAGTTATATAGAAAAAATATAATATATAGAATAAATCAATCAAACATTACCGGAAAAAAATAAATAAAATATTAAAAGAAACATTTTATGAAATAACAAATAGATTGTATATATTTAAGTAGAAATATTATAATGCATGCCACCTAAAAAAGCGATTATATTATGTAATTAAAATAGAAATATTAAAATGTTATAAATATGCTACTGATATATATGGTTTATGGACATTACGCGGTATTAGATGGAAGAGTCTAAATACGCATATATGAGGCACATTTATTTTTATATTTTGGGAGAAAGTGGATTTTATCGATCTTAATTTATAAATAAATTATAAAATAGAAACTAGTCAACTCTATTTATAATAGTTTATTTAAAATGAATTGTATTATATATAATGATGATCAAATAAATGATTTATACATAATTTTCATTTTAACACAAAGTAATAATTGTATATAATATGTAGGGAATAATATTCAATAATTTCGAGTGATTATTTATATTATTTGTTTTATTCAGTAAATTAATACATATAAGTAATAATTTTAGCTGCATTACTTCCCGAGTTAGCCTATAAAAGTATATTTTCACGGTTGTGATTAGGTTGGGTTAAGTTTTAATTTGTGTAGGTTTTTTTTAGCTGCATTACTTCCCGAGTGAACCTATAAAAGTATATTAATATATATATATATATATATATATATTGTTATTTTCACAGTTGTGGTTAGGTTGGGTTAAGTTTTAATTTGTGTAGGTTTTTTTAGCTGCATTACTTCCCGAGTGAGCATATAAAAGCATATTTATTAATATTTTTATTTTCACAGTTGTGGTATAATATTATGTATTTAATATTATAATAAATATAGCTACCGCCTTAATTAAATATCCCTTACAAATTAATACATATAAGTAATACTTTTATATAATTTGTATGGAATAATATTGAATAGTTTCAAGTGAGTATTTATATTTGTTTTATTCAGTAAATTAATACATATAAGTAATACTTTTATATAATTTGTATGGAATAATATTCAATAATTTCGAGTGAGTATTTATATTTGTTTTATTCAGTAAATTAATACATATTAGTAATAATTTTATATAATTTGTATGAAATAATATTCAATAATCATTATTATAATGTCGAGTGAGTATTTATATTTGTTTAATTCAGTAAATTAATACATATAAGTAATAATTTGAATTTTATATTTATTTAAAAAATAATATTTCAAATTTGATCTTTGAACTTTGAACTTTGAATGTGCCTCATATATGCGTATTTAGACTCTTCCGTATTAGATTACGCGGTATACCAATGCGCGGTATTAAAAATACGTTTCTTAATTACGCGGTATACACATCCGCGGTATTATAAATGCATTTTACCAATTCGCGGTATTTTAATAATATAAAATATGTGTATAATCTTAGATTATATTTATGCAAATTTATACAATATAATAATGTATATAATATGTTTTAATTATTTAAATATAATACTATTACCAAACATATATAAATGCGTACTTATATATCAATGATAACGTAAATAAACAGTAAAAGTTGTACTGAGTAAAACGTATGAAAACTTTTTTAAATTTTCATTATTTGTATCTATATATTTATATAATAAATGTAACATTGATATAATGATTGTAGCATTATTAAAGTATTGTAATACTATATTATATCATACAGATTCGTAGCCTACTTATATATTAAGATTATCATTGTTAATGTAAATAAATACGTTTTTAAATTAAAATTTGCATTATTTATATTAAATATATAACAAATAATTATAGCAATTTTTATTTTGTAGTTAGAATAAAATTATTAATACCATTAGAAAGAGGATGAAAAAGTAATATAAGGTTCATATTTTACTTTTTTGATATAATTAATAATACAAAAGTTATGGTCAAAAGAATGGCCAGATTTGAGGGTATTAATTCAGACAGTTATTACATTTAAATATACATATATTTTGGTAATTTAATTCTGTTCAACTAATATTCAATATTTTTATATTTTTTTCACATATTATTTTAAATATGATATTACATTATATGAAATAAAAAAACAATTTTTTTCAACTTTTTATACAAATTTTTTTAATTTTTAAATTAATTTTTATTAAATAATCTTGAATAAATAAATAAATTTACTATACAAATAATAACAACATTTCAATTTTAACTTCACAATTAATTTACAATATATTTATTATTACAGACTACAGAGCTAAGAAGTATCAATTTATGTTAAGCTGCTAAAGATTTTCAAAATATTTCACTGCTGTATATATTTATCAAACTATATTTCATATTTATTTTATTATTTTTACAATATCTGTATATTTACATATAGTATGTTATACATTATAATGTAATAAATAATTATGTATTCAAATGGGCATGTTATAGTTTGGCAAATATACTTTACATTATTTACTTTATTCAATTACATATTTTCTTAAATAAATAAGATATATATATATCATCTATATAATCATATGATTACTAATGGTTTGTTTCAATATTTATCTTGGTGTATGTATAAACAGATGCGTTTAGTCATAAGTTATAACTTATCACATCTAAATACAACAATATAATGATATAACGAAATTACATGGCTTTGTAATATATATTTACCAAATTTCCACGATTTCTTACGAATTTTAAATATAAAAGTATTTTGAACATCAGTATTAAGAACCAAGTCCAATTAGGTAATTATTAGGTAAATATATCATTTTATGTTATCAAAATATATAATGTTAATAAAACAAATTAATTAACAAATTAATATGGGTAAATATACAATTTTAGATAATATAATAATAATGACCATATGAAAAAGTACCAGCGTTGAATTTAAAACAGTTATCTTTTTATGCCCAATCTCCAATAGCAGCATAGATATATCCATGGATATCTATAGCCTAAAATGGAATATATCTACTATCTTTAATGAATATAATTTAAACGTAAATCATAGGCATTTATTAGTATTATAATTCACTATGTAGACAGTTA
Source organism: Osedax fenrisi (assembly GCA_964019155.1). Classification (NCBI taxonomy): domain Eukaryota; kingdom Metazoa; phylum Annelida; class Polychaeta; order Sabellida; family Siboglinidae; genus Osedax; species Osedax fenrisi. Next base: position 94,303,065 of record OZ025241.1, on the reverse strand, counting down.
ATAAACAATTATATATACAACATTATTAGATTATTGATGGATTATCGGTGATAATTTAAAAAATTTAAAATTTGCTTCTTTAATTTTTCCATAGTTCTTTTCGAATTATAACATACATTAGAAACTCTACTTCTACCCCTACATAATTATAACCTTCTAGCTCTACATAATTCTGTACTTCTACATATACATCATTATCACCATCTACCTCTATATCATTCTCACCGTTTACCTCTACATCATTATCTACTTCTACCTCTACATAATTATCACCTTCTACATCTACATTATTCTCTACTTCTACCTCATAACAATTTATACATCTCTAATCTATTTCTTCCCTCTTACATACAGCCCAAAGATTTTGCGAAGCAAAGATATAACACTCCCTATGCATGCAACGTAATTTAGTAATAGCCCCAACCGCTGCTAGCAGTGGTATCGAAATCACTGAAATAGATTTAGGTTCGGCTCTGTTTGCATACAACAATGTTTTCATTGCTCTATTAAATTACATGCAATATAAATTAGCTTTTACTCACTAAATATATACTTATAGCATTTAAAACATACATATCATATTTGTTTGTTATATATTAGTAATGAACACTTAGTTTTCATCATATAAATATTAATTTAAAGCATATTATTTAACATTTTAAAAGTGTATAGTTAAATACTAATTTACATTATAAACAACGCATAGTTCCTAAAAGTAACCCGCTATAGGTGGCACCAGGGTATTTTGTATACAAATTCGAATTACACGATTTCGCGTAAGTGTTATATCTTTCCTTCGGAAGATCTTTGTACAGCCTCTATAAATAACTCTACTAACCCCTGTATTACATTTGCTATGCTGCAATCTATTACAAACATCATAACTGTGTGCTTCTTGACTTAATTTCACGTACAACTTACAATGTATACAAGTTTAGAAAAAAGTAATAAACTAATATACACATTACTGTCTTTATATACACTATCCCACTGTTGTAGAATGGCAAATATAACAATAAGAATAAAGCATTTATACACCTACCAATGACAGAAATGCATTTATTATCTTTTTCATTTATTATTCAAGTTAAGCTAATTGCAATCAATAATAGGTCTATGTTTTATCAAGTATTTAATATTAGACTAGTTTAGTTTGTAAGTATGTAATGTATTTATTATATATATATATATATATATATATATATATATAATTATAAAATAACTACAGTGAACATTCATATACAGTTTTAAACTGTACACAATAAGTACTAATGTATAAACTGTGTTTGTAAATGAATATTAATTAGAAAATTATCATACTAATTTAGTGTAAATTGGATTATTTCAGTAATTATTAGTAAATACAAAATATTATTATATTATATTATTATTTAAAATTAAAATTATTATTATAGAATAATAATTATAATTTTAAATTAAATTTAAACTAAATATTTTTTTATAATATAATAGATTTTTTTTATTTCATATAATGTAATATCATATTTAAAATAATATGTGAAAAAAATTATAAAAACAGTGAATATTAGTTGAACAGAATTCAATTACCAAAATATCTGTATATTTAAATGTAATAACTGTCTGAAATAATACCCTCAAATCTGGCCATTTTGTTGACCATAACTTTTGTATTATTAATTATATCAAAAAAGTAAAATATGAACCTTATATTACTTTTTCATCCTCTTTCTAATGGTAGTAATAATTTTATTCTAGCTACAAAATAAAAATTGCTATAATTATTTGTTATATATTTAATATAAATAATGCACATTTTAATTTAAAAACGTATTTATTTACATTAACAATGATAATCTTAATATATAAGTAGGCTACGCATCTTTATGATATAATATAGTATTACAATACTTTAATAATGCTACAATCATTATATCAATGTTACATTTATTATCTAAATATATAGATACAAATAATGCAAATTTTAAAACGTTTTCATACGTTTTACTCAGTACAGTTTACTTTTACTGTTTATTTACGTTATCATTGATATATAAGTACGCATTTATATATGTTTGGTAATATTATTATATTTAAATAATTAAAATATATTATATACATTATTATATTGTATACATTTGCATAAATATAATCTAAGATTATACACATATTTTACATTATTAAAATACCGCGAATTGGTAAAATGCATTTATAATACCGCGGATGTGTATACCGCGTAATTAAGAAACGTATTTTTAATACCGCGCATTGGTATACCGCGTAATCTAATACCGCGTAATGTCCTGACACCATATATATTGATATTATTGAAAATCTTATTAAATTCTTTCGATCATTTATACAAGTAAACTATCGAGTCCCTTATTAGAGACGCGATATTAATATTGAGTCCCTTTTATAATTAATGAAGTGCATAATTATGCAATTATATTGGTTTCGCTATTACATTTATTTATGTTAATATAAAGTCTCTGGATGAAGACGATAACAAGAATACACAATATCTAAGAGAATCAATATCAGGAAAGATATAATACGCGAAATAACGTAATTCAATTTTATATACAAAACATGAAGAGCACCATCTACATAGGTTCAATTTTCGAAAAATTGTTTTATTTATAATGTAGATTCATATTAGAGACGCGATATTAATATTGAGTCCCTTTTATAATTAATGAAGTGCATAATTATGCAATTATATTGGTTTCGCTATTACATTTATTTATGTTAATATAAAGTCTCTGGATGAAGACGATAACAAGAATACACAATATCTAAGAGAATCAATATCAGGAAAGATATAATACGCGAAATAACGTAATTCAATTTTATATACAAAACATGAAGAGCACCATCTACATAGATTCAATTTTCGAAAAATTGTTTTATTTATAATGTAGATTCATATCAAACTATATACTTTTAAAATGTAAACTAATTTGTTTAAATACTATTTATATGATAAAAACTGTGTTCATTACTAATATTATATTAGTAATATATAATAAAGAAATAGGATACGTTGATTTCAAATTGCATACATATCTATGTAGTGAGTAAAAGGTAACTTTTATTACATGTAATTTAATAGGACAATAAAAACATTCCTATATATAACCTACATCTATTTAAGTGATTTCAATACTACTGACAACAGTTACGGGAATTAATATTAATTATGTTTCGTAGATAAGGAGTGTTATATCTTTTTTTGGCACAATCTTTATTTATACTATGTATGGCATAGAAATCTTTAATATATATTTGAAAATCAAAGATTTATATTAACGTTTAAAACAATAAATTACCTTTTTAGATATATTAATTGATATGATAAAAACTTGTCAAAATCATCTTCTATACATGTGTTTTTATGAAATCTGTATAGTATAAGTATTTAATTTATTTATATTTAAATAGGTGTGAAATATTATGAATTATTATTATTCTATAGTTTATATATATAATGTAGTATCATTTTAATTATATCTATATTATTCAATTTATTTCAAAGTAATGTTATGATTTTATATCTTCGACATTGAAATTTAAGACAACATATCTTTTAATAATTAATATTTCACTAACAAAAACAGGATATTTTGAGAAGACTAAAGATAAACTTCACCTCATCAGCGGGTAGATTTCTTCATCATCTCTGTACGATAATAGTTCATATGGTAGTAATGGTGTCGCAGCTTCCGATACTGATTCCATGCAAATTGGCGTGTGGAGTAAACAAAATCTAGGTTATCTCTATCGTTCCCATCGTAAAAACAACTGTAAATAAATAATTACTCTGTATATGAATAAGAATTAATCATACTGATGATTTTCTATCATATCATAAATATAAAATAGATATCATCGTTGTAGAAAATAATAAGATAATGATTCGTTTGCAGAAGATTTCTGTTATTTATGTGAAAGCGTATAATAAACGAAAAGTTTGCTTTTAATCCATTGATAACTTTTTATAATATATCTCATATTTATATTATGTTTATTTTTACTTTTAAATATTTGATATTTATTTATTGGTAGAGTAATATATAGAGATTTATATACTTAAATGTATACAAATATATTATATTCAATGTTATATTGATAAATTTATTACAAAATCGTATCATAGTATATATTGATGCTTCTACTTTTGGAAATATGTATTCCTCTAATTGTAATATCGAATTAAATTAAATTGTATAGATATCTATTGAAATTATGTAGTAGTTATTAAAATAGACAATTTTATAATAATAATAATTGAGTATTTTATAAAATAACTATCATCAAGTTTCTACATACTTCTAATGACTACCATTTATATTCTAATGTTCGGAACATATTCCATTACCACCAATAATATTGTTTAATATTGACAAAACTTCCATACACTATTGTTAATATATTTTATACTTAAATGCTGTCTAAAATATTAATAATAATAATAACAAATTAATGCGTTCATTACATGTGTAAGGTTGTTACATTAATTATTATGTAATAACCTTAAACAGTCACTAGATCTAGAACAATAGTTTCGGATAACTTAATACCTCAAATAGTAATATCATTCAACAATATTTTTCTTCACATACATCTACTCCTATACCTACCCATACCCCTACTTATATGTCTATACCTACACATATGTCTACACCTACCCCTATACCTCTACTCCTACCCCTTTCCCTACATCTACCCCTATACCTACACATACCCATACCTATATGCCTGTACCTACACATATGTCTACACCTACCCCTATACCTCTATTCCTACCCCTTTCCAAATATTTACCCACCCTATACCTACCCCACATACAGGTACGAGATCACTTCATTCAATGAGACAACACTCCTCCGCAAACAGGTAATACATCTTGATGAAACCACGGTACTGTGGGCGCCTGACTTCGCATGTACTATATGCATTCAGTGCAGTGTCTCATTCCAGAAGCTTCTACAGAAGTTAAGACATCACCGTAGACTGTGTAGTTGTGATATCTGGCATAGCTGCTAGAGCTTCTTACCTCTAACTAATGCCCGTTAGTAACACTAACCATTACAACCCTAATACAACCAGGCCCACATTAGAGCAACCAACCCCCTAATACAACCACTAGTACCTAACCACTAATACCTCATTAGTACCAATAAGTCTCTTTGTACCAACACTAACACTTATTATTAACACCAGACTGATATTAAAACTATAAACCAACATCCCTAAATAATTTAACTCGTTTATTATCATATAATAATATGTAATATAAATCTTTATCTAAATTATTTCATTTAAGCAATACATTTGATCACTGAGGATAATATGGGACTGATAATAGATAAATATATGTGTTTCCAAGGCTAATTTGATGCATTTTGATACTTTTAACTGAACCTTCTTCCCCCTTACGGCTTAATTTAATTGTTGCTTTTGTATATGAGTTTGCATTTATTTTTTTTTATAATGAGGATGTATTGTAGCTTTTTTAAATTAGATTGAGTCGATGCTTTTGAAAATGAGATTGAGACTGAGTCGATTCTTTTCAAAATGAGACTGAATCTGAGTCGATGCTTCAAATAAAATCATTTACATCACTACTTATTACCATTAATGCTCTTTAATACCCATTAGTGCAACCAATACTAAACCACCAACACCTACAAGTACACTACCATCCCATAGTACTAATAACCCCCATTATCACAACCTACCACCATTAGTTGCACATTCAAACAGTAATTAGATAATGATGATACTCTACCATTAATTATTCGTTTAGTTTATGTTAAATATGCGCATTCTTATAGATATTTAGTTAATATCAATGACGAATATAATATTACGTTTAATAAATCATATGTTTAAGTATATTCACTACCTAATTATTAGTGTAAAATTATATTAGATTAAACTATATATTTTTTAATATTCTATAACAAATTCTTATTTAAATATTAAGAAACAATATTATTTGTTGTGTATTTAAACCATAATTTCATTTATATGATGTAAATATAATAAAGTAATACAATAACAAGTTATTTATTTAACTTTAATTCGCTGTCATATTTATGATTATTATTAGTATTATAAACTACTTAATTAAAAATTAGTTTGAAAGAATTGATAATATACATTCCAAAAACATATTTTAAATACATATCCAATTAATGTTTATATAAAATACATTTATTTTAAATATGTATATTAAATACATGTTTACCTAATATACATATTCAATACACATACCTATATACATATAATCACCCACACAAACACAGATAAGATAAATGGCTGCCACTGCTACAACAAGGAGAAGAAGAAGAGGCTGAGGATTACTTCATCTACGAGGTGGTGAATATAGAATACGGCATACGTATGTGTTCCATGTGTAAACGTGTGATCTTAAGCCGCACCAAACAGACTAAAGCAGGTGAATGTGACACCATTAAGATTATATACACTGATATATTTATAATTCTTGTATAATTTTTTTATATATTATAATATTATTTATACTCTATTATATTATGAAATAAATAGAATTATAAAAATATTAAAAATACTTTATATTAAAATGCATTCATCTTAGAATAATTATTCTCTCATATTCACTAGTATTCAACTTGTACCAGATATCACAGTTTATGAGATACATTACTACTTTTAATTGTAATAGAAATAATATATATAGGTCTGTAATGTGAAAGATTGTTTTCTAATATTGATATGTAGTTAGATAAATATAAATGATTATATATGCATATTTTGATAAATTTTAAGAAAAAATTAAAAATAAAATACACATATAATATGTATTATATTTTAAAAATTTATCTCCTTTATTTTATAGTTATGTATTTAGTTTATATACGAAAATATTAGTTATCATTATTATAAAAATTGTAGCACTTGATATATTTATATTATTTCTATGTATCACATATTTAAATATTAACATGTAAATACACAAATTGCCCTTCAGTGAGCCATCCCTTAATTACACAAGAAAAAATAGTATTAATTATTTAAATACATATCAAAATTGTATTCGATAATTCTAAAATATAAAATATATTCTTTAAAATAGTATTATACGATGTTAAATATACTTTTTCTTAAAATATAACTCCCAAATAATCATTTTTAATAAGTACAAATAATTAATAATAATATTACTTTATATATTACATTTTATTATAATTAAATAATCATAATTATTTTACGAATGTGAGTTCTTAAGTTTTTTTTAGAAATTTAAAATCTAATCAACATATTTATTTTATTCTAAATACATGTCTTTATCCTTTATATATACATTGTCATTCAAATAAATATTTATATTAAGCCCCTATTGCAGTGTATATGCTGATCAGATCACATTTACCAGATGTTTTCAAAATACAATGTATATAGATATAGGAATATATATGTCTTTTCAGAATACTTGTCATGATAGAACTATTATATGTATTTAGTCACTTTTTTTTGTATAGTCTACACATTATATAGTACAATAATATTACAATAGAACATTAAAATATATTTATACATATATCTAATAATATATATATTTTTTTTAAAATTATTATTTATAAATTAACACATGAAACTATTTGAAATATTATTTTTATAATATTCTATTGTTAGTTAAATATATATATTAGTAAAATATATTTTCCATAAAGCAATACAATATATCAAATAGATTTTCCTGTAGAGCAACGAATGTATACACACCTAGAGTGAAAATATTGATCGTTGAGTAATATGCATTTAAAATTTCATAGCATATTATTTGTAATAATTATTTCTTATCTTTTATAAACATATTTATTATCTATCTCATTACATTTATAAATGACTATAATGATGTGTATAATATATAATAGTATCTAAATAATAATGTACTATAATAAATATTACTATATTCATATTATATAAAAATGTATATATAAATTAAAAATATTTCTACTTTTTTAAATATGGTAGGGTCATAAAAACATGTTTTTATGTGATTTATATATTGTTTTTGAATGCAAATGTTTCATATATACTAAATTACATACGTAAATGATATTTTTATGGAATAATATTTTGTTTTTTTTTATGATATTTAACCATGTATACACTGCGACAGGGCCTTAAGGGTAGGCGCTGGAGTTCATCTACACCATGCTATTTATAGCTCCACCGAAAATGCTACTGATAACAAATTAATAAAGATAATTACATAATTTTCATAAATACAATTAATTTAAAAGAATGAAAAAAAATAGTTTAAAAACTATGAATATTTTTTATTATAAATATATTATACTAATCATGATTTATTTGTAAATATAAAGTACTAAAAATAATATAAATTAAAAAAGTAGTAGGCATTTACATATGGTTACTAAGTGAAAAAGTAAAAACTTGAGAAAATGACATTCAAAGTTTTTACATAAATAATCATAGATAATAAGTATAAATATGTAACTATATAAAATATACAATATAAAAAAAATATATAACACGTGATTTGTTTATTTATTTAATGCTATTTAATCTATGATCTATGCTAAAATAAATCTAAAATTTTTTAAATTAAACGATTATTCTAATAAATAGTAATATAAGATTACATATTACAAGTATTTACATAAATACAAAATATATTTATAAATTTATTACTCCTAAAACATTTTATATTGATAGAAATACTCAAAAATATTTTAGGATATTATAAATAAAATACAGAACTTGTATAACTTGTATACATTATTTTAAAATAAATTTATTACCAATTTTTTTTATTATTTTTCAAATAATTATATTAATAGATTATATTTACCTTAGCTTACATACCTATATAATAATAACCATATATTAGGTATATACTCAGAAAAGTCATATACTCACCCCGGGGATGTTCCTTTCCCCACTAGTCCGTTGACACCATGTCCGGAACTAGATAACCAGACCTCACCAACTATAACACTGCGTCTATCTAATCGTAACGCACCGCTCGTCTTATAGACTCGTAGCCATTTGATTTACAAAGGGGGATGTTATATGTCTAGACATATCCATATATTCATATATATATATATTGTTAAGTTGAGTTGAGAGATTTTTTTCTATATTATTGTATCGAAATTATAAATATAGTTAATATAATATGTATTACATTATATTAAAAGTTAGACGTAATCATATTGAAATCATCAATTTAAAACACATTTTTGCATAGATTATAATATTAAAATATAAAGTGTAATTTAAGTATACATTAAAAGTCAAAATGTCATGTCCCTGATAATACGCAATATTTTTTATAAAAATCGATGTCTACATTATATATATTTTTATATAATTTTATATTATATATAAAATTAATGTTTTCTTTATTATGAACTTATTAATTTAACAATTTTATTTATGTATGAATATTTTTTTTCACAATTATTTGTATCAATTCTAGTAAATATTAATTTTTAAATTTAAATTTAATTACTATAAACGTATTATAATTTTATATTAAACAATTATGTATATTAAATTATCTAACTCTATATAAATATTCTAAAAACAATTTATAATTTAATATTAGTTTGATTTTGTACTGAGAAATTATAATGTTTATTCTCGTTAATGTAAATTGAATAAATATAATATTGATTAAAATATTGTTCGGTCCATTGCTTCCAACATCGATAAACAATATCAACATCTTAAATAGTTATTTTATATCTTTATTTAGCTACTTCTAATATAAATAATAATCATTAAAAGCTATATATAATATATATATATATATGTGTAAGAAACGCATACTAATCATACTATAACCAGCTACTGCTAATACTCTTCTTCCCATTGCAGCCATTCTTGAAGTCGCAGAGAAACATGTACACCATATCAGCGCTTGACCTTTAACCTCATGTCCTGATGCCCACCCCTCTGTCAGTACCATGGTGAGTGTGCTGGTGGTGGCTTATATACCAGTCATATTAGTGTATAAGACTGCATGAGAGGGTTTGTTTAGATATGTGGCTTATGCTTCTAAATATACAGCTATCTTAATAGTATATATATATATAGTCATTCTTTACGGGAACGGCTGACAATCAAAAATATACCTAATGGGCATACCTTTTTTTAACAATAGGTATCAATTTGAAATTTTATATTATACTTAATTAATATATATAATATAATGTTCCATATTTGGTTTTATAAAATAATCATTAATGACAAATATACAAAATAATTGTCAACCTAAAAAAACCCACGCAAAGTATACCGGAATGGTATTCAATTTTATTCATGCATAATAAACACGAATGGGGTTACAATTAAGATTGCATATAATCCGCTACTAGGTATCCATTATTTATGATGAATCATATACTCTAGTTTCATATTATAATGAGAATATTCAATGCGCATGCGTTATTTTAATCATTGATGTAAATAAACTATAATTTTAATTCATTTGAATATATTCATCTAAACAAGTTATACAGACAATTATATGTTAGTTTTTTATTAATATAATATTTTTAAATAATATATTTATAAATTAAATTGTAAATTGAATTAACAGTTAATTATATACAACATTTTTAATATTATCTATATATTTTAAATTATTTAAAAAATACAATTTGAAATATTCAATAATTGAATATAACATGTGTTTTTAAATATGCTTTATATTATTAAATTTATTTTTCGTAATAATTATTAATACAATAATTTAATTTATAATAAATAATTGTGAATATTAAAGTTATAATAATAGTATTGTGAATAAAATATGGAAACTTTTTATTTTGATTACTCGAGTAACAGTATTAAATTAGATTTGAATTAATCAATATATTAATAATATATTATATTATGTGCAAATACACATAACTAATAAACACCATACAAATACAATAACGCGATTTTAAACTCTAAATCTAAAACATGCTCACTAGACATATTTTAAATGTTGTGTATAATATTATATGAAATATAATTATAAAAATGATTATTGATAATTGTATAACATAAATTATTGTTAAATTTATAATATTGTCAACTAGATAAATCATTTATTAAATTAATTTATATTAATTAAATAAATGATGTAATCATTACAGTAATGCTCAATTTACATTCTTAATATTTATTTACTTATCATAATGATAATCATTATATATAATAAAAATTCATAATATAATAGTATTATTAATACACATAATATATTTACTATAATATTACTTGTTTAGTAATGTATACATAATTGTTGATAATTATTTTATAATAATTTATTATAGTATAATTTTAAATATGATAATTTATTAACTATAAAATTAATAAAATCGTATTCATTTAGTGTTAAAATTATATTATTATGTTTAGTATATTATTATCTGTATAATCATATAGTGTTTAATAATTAATATTTATACATCATAATTATAGTATGATTTATAACTTATATTTTAATAACATGTTTAGTATTAATTACGGTAGAAAGTAATCTTGTACGAGATCATTTCGGACTATATAATCTAGTACGTCTTATTAAATTTATTCTAAAAGTATTATTTAGGAATTTAATATTATAGTTATCTTAGATTATTTTAATTTCGACTCTATAGTCATCATTTATATACATATATATATATATATTATATTTTCCATCAGTAATTAATAATTAAATATAAATATTAGAATAATTCTATAATTATGAAAACACTTAATTTTACAAGTCGTAAGAGAGTACTAATAACTTATTTAATAACTTAGTAATAAGTCGTACTTTTAAATTACGTACATTCTAATCACCTCGTGCCATAATAATTTAATTATTAATTACTCATATAAATTTATTAAAGTAATCTCTGACGACTTTTTGAGTAATCTATTGACTTATTTCGTCAATAAGTAATTTTATTTATAGACCAATTTAACTTATCTATAAAAAAACTTATCTAAAATTAATCTTGTACGAGGTCATTTCGGACTATGTAATCTAGTACGTCTTATTAAATTTAGTTTATTCTAAAAGTATTATTTATGAATTTAACATTATAGTTATCTTAAATTATTTTAATTTCTAATCTAGATTTATTATTTATATACATATTTGTATATATTATATTTTCCATCAATAATTAATGATTAAATATAAATATTAGAATAATAATTGTAGAATTATGAAAACACTTAACTTTACAAGTGGTACGAGGTTACTAATGAGTAGTGATATTACTTAATTCTTAATTACTCATATTAATTTATTAAAGTAATCTCTGACGACTTATTTAGTAATCTATTAAGACTTATTCCGCCAATAAGTAATTTTATTTATAAAACAAATTTAACTTATATATATATTAATAAATATAGTTATCTATATTTATACTTATCTATATTTTTCTAATTTCTATATTCAGGACACTGTTGGGGCAATAAAGTGAACCTGGCGAGATATGTTCCTCTCTGAATGTCATCTCATAAATGACGTATCGTGGGTGCCTATAAAGAACTATATACAGCAGTCGATGGACGATATAGTATGCATGTCTGGTGCTCTACTAAATGTGATGAGAGATATAAATGATCTGAGAATGCGATTCATAAAGTGCCGAAAAAGCTTGCCATAGTAAGGTAAATTAATTTTGTGTATATAAATATATATATATATTTATTAATTAAGAGGATCTCAATGGATAAATTAGTTAATATCAGAACAAATTGTAATATGTACTAGTGATCTAAAAATTCAAATCTTTGCTTGTCTTCGAAGACTTTCAAATCATTAAAAAAATGTTTGGAGACATCAAATCTCTACCATGTCATGTATTCGAAGACATTCAAATCACCAAAAAAATGTTTGAAGACATCAAATCTTTACCAATTCCTGTATTCGAAGACTTTCAAATCATAAAACAATGTTTGTCACATAAATTATTGAATTTATTGATAGTAAAAACTTCCCATCATCTAATATACAGTTGATCCCCTTTACTTCTACAAACAAAGTATAATGTGAGAGCACAGTAAACATAAACAAATTCCATTGAAGATTTCCTACATACCTACTATAGCTACATATCTACATGAATACCTACTTACCCACCTATATACCTACCTACTTACCAACCTAAGTATATGCATGACTACCTACCCAGCCACCTACATGCCCATATACATACCCTACCCAACAACCCGCCTACCTATCTATCTACCTACTCACATATCTACCTATCCATCCACCCACCTAACTACCCACCCATACATATATCTACCTGACTACCTACCCATCCACCTACTTGCCTATATGCATACCCTACCACCAACCTACTTACCTACCCACCCACTCATATACCTAAATATCTTCCTGAGTACCTACTTACCTATATGCATACACTACCCTACCACCCACCTAACTATCTATCTACCTTTCCACCCACCCACCTAACTACCCACCCATATCTCTCTACCTTCATGACTACCTACCAACCTACTTGCCTATATAACTACCCTATCACCCACCTACCTACCTCCTATCTACCCACCCATCCATATATCTACCTACATACATACCTCCCTGCCCTACAAACTACCTAACTATACTACCCACCTATCTACCTACATACATACCTATCTACTTTCCCAATGTATATATATATGTAGGTCCTACATACCTGACTGCCTACCTCCCCACCTGTATACTTGCCTACATATTTGCCTGACTATCTATCCATCTACACATATACCTACCTGCATACCTATCTAACTAAATAAACACCTACCTACATACATGCATATATACACACATATATAATATACAAACACTAAAATAGTTAATAAGTGTACATATTTCTATACATAGAGTTATATATTGAGAGTGTATCATACACTAAATGCCATCCAATGTATCATATAAAATCGATTCATGAGTATTATATAATAATAATTTAGGATATGCAATTAGCTACCTGTCCTTATCTATTATCTATTAATATACGTTTGTTCACTAATTTAGTTCCCTACATCTATATTAATAATCTATCACTCTGATCGTATAAATGCTCCTTTTTTTTCGAGTTTATTCCAAATTATAGTACTAATCGAACTTATTAAATATATTCCTATTATATATAATAGGAATATATTTAATAAGTTCGATTAGTACTATAATTTGGAATAAACTCGAAAAAAAAGGAGCATTTATTGTATATATATATACATATAAATAATGACTTATATAATTTATAAGTATATAAATTACATATTACGTATAATAATGTGGCTACAATACTATGATAAATAGTGAATTTAATCCATACAAATTTTTGAAAATTAAATAGGTGTGACTCGAATTGACTCGAAAATTAGATTTAAGATTTGAAATAATAATTTATATAAATGTTTGAAAATGATGTGACTCGATTTGAAACTTGAATTGAAAGATTTGAAAATTTAGATCACTAATATGTACTATTAATTGATGATATAGCATATATAACATATATGTTATTTAGTAACTATGAACAAATTACCAATTAAATAAGTTTTTAAATAACATAAAAAGCATATTTTATAGCATGATATTTAAAATATATTGTTATATAATATTTTATATCTAATATATAAATTCTATAAAAATTACATTTATATATAGATAAAAAAACTTATTAATTATTAACTTTAACTTATAAACTATTAACTATTATTTTATAATATTGATTTTATATTAGCTGAATGCATAATGTAATTACTTTACAATTTATTTATTGTTGACTTTTCAAATGAATTTTACTAGAAATAATATATGCTATGTTTACATATATAAATGAATGTTTAGATAAAAGTACAAAGCTATCTACCTAATTATTTTTCTATATATAATTAACATATATATGAATAATATAACAAAACCCATATTCAAAAATAGAATTATTATTTGTAAAATATATATTTGTTACTTTTATGTAATAGATATGATTTTCTTTCTTTTTTATATAATAAAAAAAATAGTTTAAATCAATAAATAGTATTTTAGAAACATTTAAAAAAAAGAGAAAATGCTTCCTTATCTCTACATATATGAATTCAACAAAATGGCCGTCTCAAAAATACATATCGCACCTACCACCACCAAACTTACTACAGCTAAATAATTTTTAGATCTTTGCCGGTAATTTATATACTCCAATATGCATGTTTTATTTGGTTCATTTTATATCACTATTTAATCGTATATAATATTTATTATCATACTTAATTATCTACTAACTATTTTTTATATATATAAATTACTCATATATACATATATGTTACTCAAAATATCAGTAACTATTAAGTATATATATATTTATTAATATATTTAAATTATATAGAATTGGATACCTGCAATCCAGTTTATTTGATGAGTTTCAACACGGTATCATGTACTGATTAACGTTAGTAATATATAACACTTTAAATTATTTACTAATTAATATTTTGTTTCAATTATATAGTTTAAAACTACAAAAAAAACTATGTTGAAATAAATTACAGGAAGCAGTTCTCGGACTCAGATGCAATGCTTGTAACAAGATGAATAACTTCAAATCCTTCTGTAGGAGCAGACATTACTATAAGAACTATAAGAAACAGGAGTCCACTAAATTACATCAAACTTACATGTAGCAGACCAGGACATAAGATACAAGGTTTTTATTAAATTATGTTAAACTATTCATACCCTTTAAAAATAGAACATATATATTATTTAAAGTTGACAAAGGGTCTTAAAGTAATGTACTATCCTTTAAGGTATACAATAACATTAGAAAGCCTACTTAACTAACCCCTATCCATACATACTCTTAGCATATGAAAATAAACCTATTGCGACCTACGGCATAACAATAATATGTTATAATTATAATGGCATATTATACGATATAAACTTCACTATAGTCGAATCCCCACAACCCCCTATAATATGACTAATAGACACATCTGCAGAAGGCTAAGCCTCATAAAAATATTATGCACAGACATAATCCCACCTATATCAAAACCACCCGCCAAAAATGATACCAGAATATTCCCCGTAACACTTCAAATAAGCCTCGACAAATAAGTACGACCCTTGTTACATGCGAATAAATGTGTCGAAATCAACTTTAAAGTATATATAGAACTATAGCGTATGATGTCCAAAGGAATCATCATATCGGTAAATAAGCCTACAGCATAGGTATCCAGCATAACATATGCACCAAAGAAGTAAGGCGACATCATGATATTATATGTAATATGGTATTCCAACCAATGCGAAAGATTCCAGACACATCCAATAAGCAATTGGAAACTACCACCAAACATCAGAAGCATACCATATATGTCCTCCACTAATAGGACATCACCCACATTTCATCCAGTCCTCACTACCTAGCATCAAATGAATTCATAGAAAGACACGTTCAGACCATAAAGAACATTATAAAAAATACAGACATCAATAAGATAACTAAAGCACTACTATCTTAGAGAAATAACCCTCAAAATATGATGACCCCAGCCCTCTACACCTACTCTTACATCAATCCAAACATCAGAACGCACGAAACTACAAACACATCAAACAGACATAAATTAACTAGATGACATTACTTGCAAGAAAACTGCATACATCGTACATAACGTTCAAATCTGTCAAATTCGAGACTCCTTAAAATTCACATGATCCCCAGCTACCATTGTCAAGAAACGAACCAGAATCATATGTCATGTGTACCCATACGGGAAACATCCTATGACGTACAAGACATACAATACGATCAACACCTACAACTAACCCCAAGAAAATTACACCACCATAGAGAATACCCCCACTCAAACACTACATTTATCTAATTACCCAACACCACCATCTGATAATAATACCATCCTCTCACACACAGCTATTATAGAACAAAAGCAACTTAGGAAACTATACGCCGAAGCTCCAGGAACAGGCATACTCCCTACCGATTTGTCCTGTAATATATCTTCTTCTTAGAAGAGGTGATGTTATGTTATTATCACTATTACTTTGTGTATTATTATTATTATCTCGCATTATACTAACACACGCCGAGTGCTAGGGATATGCCCATACATCACCGTCTCACATGATTAAGCAATGCTAGACGCCTATCTATAAGAGCCGTGATAAATGTACAAAGTTAATAAATAATGTATTTAACGCATTGATTCTTTTTCTAATAACTTAACAACTTGTATATACAAATATACTTTAATATAAATACATTTCTGATTAATGATTCATATACAAATATACTAAATTTGATTTTGATAATTATGTTAATGTTTGAATCAAATAATAATATTTATGTAATGTATTATTCTAATATAATTACACTAACAAATATAAATAAATGAAATACAATTAAATATATTTATGATTATTTGATACAAATACATAAAATCTGTTTTTGATATAAATTAAATTATTAATGTTGATCAAATATAAAGATTTATATAAGTTTTCAAGAATAATTAATTGATTATTGTTTAAATGAATATAACATAATTGATACAATTGATATATTTAGTATTTTAATTTGAAATAAAATTGACATGTAAGAATCCATAATTAATTTATTATTCTTTTATACAAGAAAATATTAATGACTAATATATATATATATTTTTATAAATATTTAAATATAATATACATATTAGTGTTGTAAATGATGTCGGGTAGTTTCGGGTAATTGACTACATGGAAGGTTTCGGGTATCAAAATATGATTTTGGTTCAATTACGATTTAAATACTAATAACTTATCATTATCGAAAATATAAAAAATGCTTATTTAAAATTATAGTAAAAGTATTTTATACAATATAAAATAAAATCAACAATATAATTCGTTATCAATTAATTAGACAATAATTTTGTTATCAATGAGTTAATATATAATACATAATGTTATGGGTCGTGTACGGCAGAAATGCAGAATCAGGAATCGCTATAATTAATAAAAAATAGATAGATAAACAATAAAAAACATAGCAAAGCTAGCTCGGGTATGGCTATTATATCTATAAAGTCTATTCCACACCTAAACTATATGGAAATCCCTCGTATAATTATATACATTTTTACATGTATTAATTAAAATGTTAACATTATATTGAATTTATTAGGGAGAGTTAAAGTGAGGTATATAAATAGAAGTAAAACGTAAATACCTACGAATATTCGCATGCATTTTGAAAATAATTATGTTTTTATAGAAACGTTTGATATTCGCAAGTGAGGTTGTTTCGTGCGTATATTTTCATGTGTGGCATCACTTTAAAATATAATTCTAAATGATTCTAATACTCGCCACTTTGGATTGAGGTATATATATATATACCAGATTAAACATGTTGTATATCTATATACATATCCCATTATATTTATATTGAATTAATACCAAAGATTTTCTGAAGGAAAGATATAACACTTACGCGAAATCGTGTTTTTCGAATTTGTATACAAAATACCCCAGTGCCACCTATAGCGGGTTACTTTTAGGAACTATGTGTTATCTATAATGTAAATTCGTATTTAACTAAACACTTTTAAAATGTTAAATAATATGCTTTAAATTAATATTTATATGATGAAAACTAAGTGTTCATTACTAATATATAACAAACAAATATGATATGTATGTTTTAAATGCTATAAGTATATATTTAGTAAATAAAAGCTAATTTATATTGCATGTAATTTAATAGAGCAATGAAAAAATTGTTGTATGCAAATAGAGCCTAACCTAAATCTATTTCAGTGATTTCGATACTACTGCTAGCAGCAGCAGGGGATATTACTAAATTATGTTGCATGTATAGGGAGTGTTATATCTTTGCTTCGCAAAATCTTTGTTAATACTAAATAAATAGGCTTACATAATTATATAAGTGTGTATATATTATAATAATTATATAATAATAATATATATTTATTGAATACAATACAAAAAGCGGATACAAATATGATTATTAATCTATGTGTTAATAATATCGAATATATACTATTAAAAAATATAAATTATTGAATGAATCATGATTGCATAAGTATTATAAATTAATTAAAACATGCATAATTCCTATCTACACCATGTATTATTTTTACTATTTTTTTTGTGCATAACTTTTTTTTAAATAAAAATAAACTAAAATACTTCTATTATAGAATTTAATAATATGTCTAATGATATCAAATTTATTATAATAGCATCAATATAAAAAATCGTATTCCTATGGTTTTATTTATATCGTACAAATACATTATAGTTGGGTTATTCGTAGACTATAAATGTATAGTATTTACATTTTATACTAGTTTGGTAATATTAAAAATTATAGTAATATTACTAATATTAGATATTATATAGGAAGGTTAAAATGAATTAATAATGTAATATAATGAAAAATAAATAACTTATTGAAAAACAAATATTTCGAAAATGTTACTATAGTATCTTACTTACGATTCTATATTCAATAATATATAACATACATTTATATATTTATTTACTATATATATACATAGATAATTTATTAAAATATAATACCTACTATATTTAATAATATACAAATTATTTATTATTATTCAAATTTTGAAATAATCTGAAATAATAATATTGAAATTTAAATAATTACTACTATTTCCTAAGTTTTTATGAGTCATACAAATCTTTGATTATAAATAGAAATTGATGTATATTTTTACAAAATAATAATAATATTTAATTCAAAATGTATATTTTTAATTAATAACATCTTTTATATTTTTATTCAATATATTTATTCTAAAGTACATTTAATATATTAATTCATAAATTGCCATTTGACATATACGCATTAAGTTGCTGTATTTCGGTAAAAACAGTGTGTCAACAGATTCCGTTTTTTTGTGTAACCAAGTATATACACGCAGAAATCTAAAAATGTAATTATTTATAGTCTATTCTCTATAAAACCAAATGATAATTAAATATATTCATTATAATATAACGATTATTAAAATATTATTTAATTAGATACCAATTATTTCTCTAACATATAGTAATTCATAAATTAAAGTAGGTGGTTGACACAAAATTGTCGGCCTAATCTTCGTGTCAGCGTATTCCGTATTTATATGCCCGTTTTGTCTTCTCATTCCGTATATTATATATCTATATATATATATATATATATATATATATATATATATATATATATATATATATATATATATATATATATATATATATATACATATGTATATATATATATAAAGTGATATGAGTGAATAATAAATGTGTTAAAACACATTTATTTATACATGAATAAAAAGTAAGAATAATTTTAAAAAACACACAATATTATTATAATAGGATATATCTTTATTAAATGTAATATATATATATATAGTAATTTAAAAAAAATCAATATCTGTTTAAAAATGTATTTGTATTATTAAGGTTATTATTAATTTTCATAATAGATAAAATATGCAATTTTAGTTCTAATATATATAGATTTTAGATACAAAAATAATTCCGAATATTACAAATATATCAGTGATATTGCTATCACTCACTATATATATATATATATATATATTATATAGAACTATAATTACATTTATTATGATTAAGTATTATGTATGCATTATTAATAAAATAATATATAAAATTATTATAATTATTATTTTGGTTTAGAAATAAGGATAATAACAAAAAAATAGATAAACAAGATAAAAAAAAGTCAACACCGTTTTTAAAAGCTTTAAAATGATCCATATATCTATTACATAAATTGTAATGATTTATTCAATACTGCCATATAATAATAATAATAATAATATTTATTTATTGAAATCACAAATATATATATTGAATACAATATAAATAGCGGATACAAATGAACCCCTCAATACAATACAAATATGATTACAATTGAGCATGATACCAGCGTATCTATGTATCAACTGTAACACTTCATTTGTTTCTACTCCCAAACCAGCATTAGCTATATTTCTTATAATTGTATAATCTATTTCTCAATCAACTACGATGAATTTTCTTAATTGATTATAGTACACGTTACATAAGGTATTACATCAGTGATTACATGGTAATATTCACAGAAAAAGAACGACTAGGATACATAGCAGGAGATTGAATATCTAAATCTGGTGAAGAGGCTATACGTTCAGCGCTGTGACAACTCCTTCACTGTTGTAGGTATAAGCGATACCAGCGGAACCAGACTACCTAGTAATGCTGGTGTGGAGCACAGACGGACTGCTGATGGGTCTGACTCCACTACCATCATCGTAACATTAGCTACAATAAGTGTTGGTACATCATCACATCGAGGTAGTGAATGTTAGACTAGATAGTAACATATACCCAGGCTGTGGCACATTATAAACTTAATACTATGTTATTAGCGCATTATACGATAGCGTAGCTTTACTCTAATTCATCGGGCGGAGGTATAATAAACATGAGGAATTTCAAAAAATATTTAAAAAAATCACATTTCCAAACTATTATGTAAGATTGATTATAATATTTAGCTAAAGAGGTGTTCACATGAGCAAATCATTTGTATAAGAATTGCGCGATCCCAAAAATATGTATTTTTAAGAGACGCTTACATAATATTCTAATTATAATACGTACACAATTGGGTATCAAATTGATACTATCAATATATTATAATATAATAATTATTAGATTATAAAATTTCAATTCCTACAAATTAGTCTTTATTATGAAATATTCTAGAAATTCATTTTAAATATATTCTATAATTAATTCTCCTCCAATAACATATGATTAATCACCTTAATTAGATAATAAACAACTAAACTCCAATGTTGATATAATCTCTCTATATAATACACACCAGCCATCAGTTGAATTGAGTCACATGACTCAATTCTCACTACACTAATACATGGCACCAATAAGTGTCACACACTAAATACACACTAACAAATACCCGCTATCAATGCCACACTATCACATACCATCCATTAGTACAACATATTTAACTCTACACTAACTAAACACAGAAACCTTGACCCATAGTGGAAGATATAGACGGGGATTGACTAAGAGAGATGATCTTCATCAGTAACGTTAGTGTAGGTATTCTTATAGATCATGCTTAGACAACTTTGTATTGTACTGAATATAGAATATCTATCTGTAACATCCATGTATATGTAGTCATCTTAACTACCTGGGTATCTTAGTAGGCTAATACATAAAACTAGCAGTCATTAGGGTGTAGGTTCAAACCCCATTAACACCAATAAAATATGTATTGAAATAATACTTAGATAATTTAAATTATTTTCTAAATATCTATATACAATTTTAAATTGAAGAATAATATGTTTGAATAATATTTGAATAATATATTGAATTATTGTTTTTGGGATGAAAATGAAGTGTTTATTTTATCTATATATGGGATGTAGTATACATTTAATTACTGGTCCCACCTCTGCAATTGCATCTATTGTAGTTTAAATAGTAATGTATTTCTATATAAACTAGTGTATGTTATTGTAATCATATGTCTGAATAATATACACCTATTGACTGTTAGCATACTACCTATTGGGATTAACACACACGTTATATACAAGTCTTTATTCACTATTCTATTTGCATAATATATTGCTGATATTCTTTCGGCAGGTATCTACTAAGTATATCTAATTTGTATTCTGTTATTTCCATATCAAATACTTTATAATTGTATATAAACCTAAAGATATTATATAAATATATATATATATATATATATATATATACTCTATTCAAGTACAACAACAATATTGTTAATTATCTATAATATCTATATAGTGAATATAATCATCATTACAATCCTATTCCTCCTCGATTAGATAATCATCGTGGTGAAGGACAATTGGAAGGTGGAAAGTTTCAACGCGTGACTAAAACCCCTGTGGTCAGTGCGGCCTATAGAGCTACACGAGGACTTCTCGTACCGGTATCGCCCCCTGTAGTTCACTTCGTAGGTTATCTTATAGCACAAACACGACTGTATCCGCTGCCAGCAGGCCTCATCATCTCTAGCAAGTATAAGCCCATCTTAAAGGAGTAATTAGTAATACATTGTTATAACTCCCGAATTTTTATTTAAAATATGTTATTCATTTTAATTTCATAAATTTCATTTATATAGAAATTATTCTTATTGTATTATTTATTTGGATTATAATACATTTAATATAGATATATATATATATATATTAGAACTATTAATTATAACATTTAAAAAAAATTTAATTCCATATATCCTATATTTTAAATGTTAGTTATTGTATAAGACATTAATTTAATTTATTAATTTAGTTATGAAAATAATATTTGCTAACTTAATTATTAGTATTAAACTTATCTGTATTTTTATATAATTCTAGGTTATCTACAAATATATTATTAAATAAATAAATTTATTATTAATATTTAATAGTCATAATCATATAATTAATAATATTATGTCTACATATTATAAAATAATGTATATAAATTTATATTAATTTTTATGATAATAAAAATAAATATTGAAACAATGATCTAATGATTACTTAAGGCTTAGCTTGCTGAATACTTAACCATGTAATGAATAATAAACTATGTAACACACACAGTAAAGATGTTAATCGTGACCATCACCTATTCATGAAGATATGTGCTGTGAGTTTAGATGTCCTGAATGGGACCCTTCTCTGGAGATATAAACCTCTCATGATAAATATGTTAAGAAGGTTTCGTTATACTAGGGTTACCTATAGTGTCAGGTACCTCACTTTCGTAGTTTACCCTCATCAATATTTAACTAACATTTAATGATTTGTTATTTTTATTTTTTGCAATTTATGATTCAATATACAATATAGGTCTAACATATATATTACCTTGTCTAATTTCATACTATTACTAACTAAACTATGTATTAATAATGCAAAGTCATGCGTTACTATAATTACATGTTATAGACCCCCCAATGATTATTATATAATCTTCCTAACTAAGAGAAATCGTTCTCGACTACCTGACTCATACTACAATTATCACAGGTAACTTTCACCTTGACTCCGACAGACCACCCACTCTGATTTAATCGAGCCTCGCAGTCAATGTAATCTTACCAACACAACAGCTTTCCATCACATAACACAGCTACACCATTCACCTCGTACTTTCAACCCTAGACTCAGTGCTAATTACTGCCCCAGAAGCCGGTAGCACCGATAAAATAAAAGTGGCCTACGCATAACCTACGCTTATTTTACGATATTGAGTTGTTCCGATGAAAAATAAATTGCGAGGCTGATCGTTATTAAGGTGAAAATAGTAGCCCTCCCTAGGGACATCTAGCGACTGGTTATTCCTATGTTCTAGCGAGTAAAAATGATCAAAATGCTAAGCTAAAATCATCGAGTTGTTCCGACATATAAATTAAATACGCAGTGTTTATTTTACCTATTTCTTAAGGACAACTAATAGCTGGCGTTAGCTATATATTAAATATAATGTTTTGCTTATTTCCTATTTTATTCCTAATTTAATTGTATTGTAGTATGTATTAGATATACAATTATAACTATTATAAAAATATATAATTACAAATAATATCGAGTATAACCCAAGATAATATACAATAAACTATAGAATCTATCTTTAAAATAATTACAATATATTCAGAATATTATATTCAATATAAACTACGAAAAATTAATTAATATACTATATATACTGTACTTATATTAAAGTATAAATATAAATTTATATTTAAGACATATATTAATCGAAATAAATGAGGCTGTGTTATAATAAATTGTTCATTTTAATATTATAAATTTAATGTGAATCCACGTATATAACTATTTGTTCTATATTATATAATGTACATATATATTCACTTATACACTTATATATATTAACATAATATTAATAATAATAACATAATATATGTATCTAATGTTATTAATTAATCAAACTAATATACATGATAAAACTTGAAAATATCATAATTTGTATGACCTAATTATATAGGTGTATATTTATATGCATGATATGCACGTATTGTTGTTATATATTTCAATTGTAATTAGTAACTATATTCTATTTATAGATTTGAGTGACACATTAAAATAATTTTATAGGTGGCGCTACTTTATATTAACTAAAAATAGTGAGTACACATATGTTGTATATTTAAATAGTTAATATTTATTACTTGAATTAAAATAATATAATTATTAATAATTAATTATTTTAATATATATAATTGTATCAAGTTATTTCACTATTTTGAATATAAAATAAGCATATTTTATTTATTTTGGATTTAAAGTTTCATAAAAAATTCTTTTTAATTCTATACGATACGCACAGTCGCACAGTCGCCGATATAATATGCACTAAAATTAACTAGGCTAGGCTATTTATTTTAATTGATGGAACAACTCGATTTGCATATGGCTAAGGATATGGAGCAGGCCAATTTTGTTAGCGCGTTGCATACACTATAATAATAAAATGTCGCAACAACCGGTCCCTGCAATGCAGGGCCTGCATTAACTTTATCATCTATGGGAATATATCGAAAGTTATTAGAAAAATAACCTTAAATAACCTCACATAACAATAACCTTTAAAAATATTAATGTATAAAAATGTCTATAGATATCATCGAATCTCACCATTCTACACTAACTGCAATATCATCCTTCCAAAACTTACTAACCCTACTCCTTAGCAAGCATGTGCCAATCAAAAACAAACATTCTTCACATATATAATCACACACATTGAAACTTAAAACAATTATTTAACTGATCACAATTTTAAAAAGATAAATATTTCTCAAAATGTAGACAACCTCTCCCAATTATATTCTAAATGTAACGTTTATTGCTAACCTCTTTACACTTCCAAATCTAAATATAAAATTATGATATTTTAAATGTTTTTAATTATATTAAATATAATACATATTATTGTGTATCATGTTTATGACTCATGAGCTTACTAGGAGCTTATATCTAAGTATTTTTGTTTTCAATATTTATAATATTTGGAAAATTCGTTTGATAAATCTTTATTAAATTCTCAGTTTATCCATTATATATTATTGATTGTATAGGCACTTTTAATAATATATATATATATATATTGTTTGATACACTTATAATAAAAATAAAATCTTTTTCAGTATCATAAAGTATATCTATAAAGTAATAGAAACATAGTCATTTATAACTTTATATTGGTGGTTGGTTTATTTTTTGACTTTAGTATTTTCTCTATATTTACATATAAACAATATTTGTACACCGTTTGCCCACCCCCTAAAATTTATATAATGTTCCTCAGAAGTTTATAGTTAATTACGATTACCTCCTGTAATGTAATGACAGATCCTGTAATGAATAGAACGTAATCATTTTAAATAATTCTTAAATATTATGATTCAAATTATTTAATCTCACAGATACTTTGAACAACAACATGGCTATCGGGAATCTCCAAACCTTTATGATGGAGTTGCTATGACAGATAAATAAAAACAAACAAAATTATATAGCGGCACCTTAGAATAAATTCAAGGTATTAATAATTTACAGATAATTTATTTGATATAATGTTAATATAGGATTCTAGATATAATGTTATACTAGAATTATAGGCGTACTTCATGTTATGGTGTAATTAAGCTAATGTAGTTAAGCTGCATAAAGAGGAAGAGGGAATCGAAGATCTAACTGTTAGTTTTTATTATATATAATTACATAATATAGTTTATTATATATATATATATATATATTAATTCATACAGACTCAATTACTGAAGAAATAAAAAAAGATATGTCTAGAGTGAAAAATAGATCGCAAAAGTTATGAGACTTATTCCATACTTTTATATTTGAATAAATATATACATTTATAGTTTCATATCTGCGTTTATTCATTATATTGGTATTAAGTTTAATGTATAATTATTTTTTTTATGATTTTATAAATATTTATTTGTATTCAAATTTTGATTTACTTTTTTAAATAGATGTTTAAATATTTCTAAGTAAATTATTATTGAAATTTAATAATTATAATATTATTGGTAAAATGATATATTATTTAAGAAAATAAATAATCAATAATATCAGCCTAACGGATATAATTCTGAAACATTTATTATTGATAAATTATATTATGAACAAATAATAATCCGACACAAAAATAAAGAATATAAAACCATTTAGAGTTACTGTTGAAATTGGTTAAAAATAAATATTAATATGAAACGTTAAAAATAAAAATATCTGACATATTCTTTCCTGATTTTAATATAGTGAATACATAACTTTATATCATAACATATGTTAGCTGTATATATTATGCTAAAAGTAATGCATATTAATATATAGTTTAATTTATAATCTAATTATAAACTAAATATATTTTTAATTAATCAATATTAAAAAAACAAATAATTTAATAATTATTTGTAAAAGTAATATATTATTAATTATATATTATAATTCAAACACGCTATATATTGTATACATTGTATAACTTATATACATAATCAATACTAATATAACTCATTCAAGTGTAAATATTACTAGTATTGTATATATATATATAAGCACTATACTATTTTTTCTAGCCATAACAAATAGTTTGTAAAACTTTAAACTTTAAAACCTTCTTATAATATCTGTATATAAAATATATAAATTAAATAAGTATATAAATTTATAAAATATACTAAACTTAACAAGTTGTCCGAAATTATTGCATACTAGATCTGGTATTAATCATTGTTAATATGAGATAAATAGATGTGAAAAATATTCATGTGAAATTAATTTTATTATCTATAAAAAGTATTGTATGAGGGATGTACTAAAACCCAGGTGTAATTTTATAATACTTATTTGTATATAATATAATTAATTTAATACTTTGATACTATATATAATATTATATATGTATAATATATTATATCAATAAGTGATATATTAAATGTTCAAAATAGTAATGTATTTATAGTAAAATTCTAGGTTTAAATGATTTTTATTAATTTCCACATGTAATATTAATATAAAGCACAACAATTGTCGATATTTACCATATAACAAGATTTTATATTTAACATATATTTTTATATAAATAACATATTATAAATTCATTAAGCTCAATTATAATATTTATAATTATCTACGATTTTCCAAGTAGATATATAATTATTTTATAATTAAAAAATTCATAATTATGCGTATATAATGATATTATTGCTATTCTACGTATTGTAATAGTTTATATAATTATTATATAATAATAATAAAATAATCTAAATAAATTCCTATAATCTGATTTATTATATATTAATAATTATGTTAGTAATACTTCAAATATATTAATATAACTATTAAATTAAGTAGGTATACTATATTAATTATATAATTTAATTCTTAGTTGTACGCCTGTATGTATCAGTAAGTATTTACTTAACGCTATTCCTGAGTTCTTATTCAAATCCATAACATTATTATTTCCTAATAGTAAATAGCCTTGTAGTGAATGTATTAAAAAATACATTTTCAATAGGTAAAATACAAATTCTATTAAATATGTTATGAATAAAGTAATAGAATTAATGCTAATGGTTAATTAACATTACAATTATTTCTGCAACTAGTACATATTATACGTTTGTTTGAATAGTCCCCCTATATTTGTCATCATTTTAATACGAGTTTGCTTTGTAATTTTATTAATAATTTAACTTTTACTAATTCTTTATAATTTATATTTAACATTACTACTTGTCAGTTTAAACTCTATTATAGCACATGTAATTTATTTATTAAATTATAAGTATACAATTAAAACATATTAAAAAAGTAAACGTTAACAATACATAATTTAAAATATTATAAAACACAATTTTTGTATAGAAAATTATAATCTTATGTGAACTAAATAAGAGTAATAGAGTAATTATTAAACGATATTCAATTTACTTTGAATATGAGAAACATCTGTTAAAATATATTAATTATATATAGCTAATATTATAAAAATGTACATACAAATAAACATAATATATAATATGTAGCATATATTTTAAATGTAGAATATTATATATATATTAATTCAATTTGAATAAACATGTTTAATGTGGGTGGTCCTAAAAAGGACCGATTGTTAGAATTTGAAGAGAAACTGAAATAATTAAGCGGATTTACCAGTTTTCTTTGGTAAGAGAACAGCTTGAATATTAGGCAATACACCACCTTGAGCGATAGTAACACCGGCAAGTAATTTGTTTAATTCTTCATCATTACGGATGGCCAACTGAAGATGACGTGGGATAATTCTAGATTTCTTGTTATCACGGGCAGCATTTCCAGCTAACTCGAGTATTTCAGCCGTTAAATATTCCATAACGGCAGCTAAATATACTGGAGCACCAGCACCAACTCTTTTAGCGTAGTTACCTCTTCGTAAATGGCGATGGATACGACCTACAGGGAATTGTAAACCAGCTCTTGAAGATCTAGTCTTAGACTTAAGTCCCTTTGCTTTACCTCCTTTTCCTCGTCCAGACATGATGATAATTGAATATGGATAGAGCGTTTAAATTATTAGAATTGATTAAATTACCAATTTGGTAACTATTATAGGCTTTAGCGTGGAATAGACTTTGTCAACTCATTGTGATTGGTTAGCCAATAGAAAGAGAATAAATCAGCCAATCATTATTGAGCTGTTAACATTGTTCTCTGTTTTTCATTTTATTGTAAATTATATATTTGTATAATTATGTAACCAATCAGCTATTTATTTACTTTTAATACCACGCAAAATACTATATAGAGTGCTGATTTTCATTAGAAATCATTCATTATTATTTTTCCATAATGGCACGTACAAAGCAAACTGCTCGTAAATCTACTGGAGGTAAAGCTCCTCGTAAACAATTGGCTACCAAAGCTGCTCGCAAGAGTGCTCCTGCTACTGGTGGAGTTAAGAAACCTCACAGATACAGACCTGGTACAGTTGCTCTTCGTGAAATCCGTCGTTACCAAAAATCAACCGAATTACTTATCCGTAAGTTACCTTTCCAACGTTTAGTTCGTGAAATCGCCCAAGATTTTAAAACTGATCTACGTTTCCAAAGTTCCGCTATCATGGCCCTTCAAGAAGCTAGCGAAGCCTATTTAGTAGGTCTCTTCGAAGATACTAACTTGTGTGCTATCCATGCTAAACGTGTTACTATTATGCCAAAAGATATTCAACTTGCCAGAAGAATTCGTGGTGAACGTGCTTAATTTTATCTTCTTTTCCTATACAAATCGGCCCTTTTCAGGGCCACCCAATTCTAACATTTTTATATTCTATATTATTAATTACTTTATATAATATTTATATTGCTTATTTTATACCATAATGTCATTTATTTCAAGTCTTAATAAACATATTAATGATTAATGATTTTGTAAATATACTAATTATTTATATTAATATATATTTATTTACTCCTAAACAAATTATGATTATATATTGATTATTATACTTATTCACAATAATTTTAAGAAAATAGTATATATTTATGTAGTATGAGAAGGCAAGTCAATAATCTATTTTACGCTAAAATATGTATCGATATATAGTCAGTATATATTAATTACTAGTAACATTTTGAATGCATACATGTTGGCTGATTAGAACATGACAAATAAATTGCTCATTTAACAGGTGTTGATAAGAAACCCCGTAGGTATAGCATAGATAGTGGACAGCGTCTCCACTAGCTATGGTCATATCATACCTAGGTTATGTTTATTAATAATATATTGGTAACAATTATTATTTAATTATAATCTTATTCAATACAGTTTATTTGCATATATATATATATATGCATAACAAACAGATACAGTAGGTAACAAGTTGTAACGTGTATATCTACCTAACATATATTATACGATAACTGACGCAATACACAATGCATGTAATAGAACGAGTTCAAACTGGTTCTTACCAGATTATCTAGTGATTAAAAATAACTGGCATATTTTGGACGCAATCTATGCATATTGAGAACGCAAATAGAATACCCTGGCGGTAAACACTGTTTACTAAACAGCATGATTACTATACATACTTGTAACCCTTGTAACAAAGCCAATGGGGTTTACTTGTAACTACTACAAATACCTGTATAATGTAGAGTGTATATTAGTCATTTATGTGACAAATAAATCATACTATATTATAGAAATAGTATACTACATATAGGAAGTATAAAATAGGCATAGTAAGTATATAATATAAATGAGCATACACAACAAAATATACACTAATTTATTATACACCAAACTAGTAATATAATAATTGCTATATTTAATAATGTTAGAAATGTAACTAATTATATTTACTCGTAATTTAATATGTTATCATGTCAATAATTATTAATATTAATAATTTTCCTATTTTTTCTTTAATATTATTATTTTATTTATTTATGTATACAGTATCTACTATATATACATTGTAAATTGTATAGTATATATCCCATATATACTACTATAGTGGTAATTTAGGGTCGGTAATTGAAAAATTATATTATCATAGTAATGAATAACTATATATATATAGATACTATAATTTGAATTATATATATAAATGGAATATATACAAGACACAGAGTTCACGCTCCACTGCACTCGTAGTAATTAATTATTCATTTTATATTAGCGAAGCTAGAATTAATTATAGTGTATTGTACAATTTGTAGTGTATTGTTAATTCTAGCTTTTCTAATATAAAATGACTAATTAATTACTACGAGTGCAGTGGAGCGTGAACTATTTGTATTGTCTATATTCCATTTATGTATATAATAATAATGTTATATATAACAAAATAAGGATAAATTGTAAAATACCAGAATATATTAGAATAACAAAACAGTACATAACATAATTGCATAACTGTAATATATCTACATATATATTATGATACACATTACTATATAATATACATGAAATAAAAATAAATCATAGATATATAGAAAACATATAATATATAGAATAAATCAAGACAAATATTACCGGAAAAAAATAAATTAAATATTAAAAGAAACATTTTATGAAATAACAAATAGATTGTATATATTTAAGTAGAAATATTATAATGCATGCCACCTAAAAAAGCGATTATATTATGTAATTAAAATAGAAATATTAAAATGTTATAAATATGCTACTGATATATATTGATATTATTGAAAATCTTATTAAATTCTTTCGATCATTTATACAAGTAAACTATTGAGTCCCTTATTAGAGACGCGATATTAATATTGAGTCCCTTTTATAATTAATGAAGTGCATAATGATGCAATTATATTGGTTTCGCTATTACATTTATTTATGTTAATATAAAGTCTCTGGATGAAGACAATAACAAGAATACACAATATCTAAGAGAATCAATATCAGGAAAGATATAATACGCGAAATCACGTAATTCAATTTTATATACAAAACATGAAGAGCACCATCTACATAGGTTCAATTTTCGAAAAATTGTTTTATTTATAATGTAGATTCATATCAAACTATATACTTTTAAAATGTAAACTAATTTGTTTAAATACTATTTATATGATAAAAACTATGTGTTCATTACTAATATTATATTAGTAATATATAATAAAGAAATAGGATACGTTGATTTCAAATTGCATACATATCTATGTAGTGAGTAAAAGGTAACTTTTATTACATGTAATTTAATAGGACAATAAAAACATTCCTATATATATAACCTACATCTATTTAAGTGATTTCAATACTACTGACAACAGTTACGGGAATTAATATTAATTATGTTTCGTAGATAAGGAGTGTTATATCTTTTTTTGGCACAATCTTTATTTATACTATGTATGGCATAGAAATCTTTAATATATATTTGAAAATCAAAGATTTATATTAACGTTTAAAACAATAAATTACCTTTTTAGATATATTAATTGATATGATAAAAACTTGTCAAAATCATCTTCTATACATGTGTTTTTATGAAATCTGTATAGTATAAGTATTTAATTTATTTATATTTAAATAGGTGTGAAATATTATGAATTATTATTATTCTATAGTTTATATATATAATGTAGTATCATTTTAATTATATCTATATTATCCAATTTATTTAAAAGTAATGTTATGATTTTATATCTTCGACATTGAAATTTAAGACAACATATCTTTTAATAATTAATATTTCACTAACAAAAACAGGATATTTTGAGAAGACTAAAGATAAACTTCACCTCATCAGCGGGTAGATTTCTTCATCATCTCTGTACGATAATAGTTCATAAGGTAGTAATGGTGTCGCAGCTTCCGGTACTGATTCCATGCAAATTGGCGTGTGGAGTAAACAAAATCTAGGTTATCTCTATCGTTCCCATCGTAAAAACAACTGTAAATAAATAATTACTCTGTATATGAATAAGAATTAATCATACTGATGATTTTCTATCATATCATAAATATAAAATAGATATAATCGTTGTAGAAAATAATAAGATAATGATTCGTTTGCAGAAGATTTCTGTTATTTATGTGAAAGCGTATAATAAACGAAAAGTTTGCTTTTAATCCATTGATAACTTTTTATAATATATCTCATATTTATATTATGTTTATTTTTACTTTTAAATATTTGATATATATTTATTGGTAGAGTAATATATAGAGATTTATATACTTAAATGTATACAAATATATTATATTCAATGTTATATTGATAAATTTATTACAAAATCATATCATAGTATATATTGATGCTTCTTCTTTTGGAAATATGTATTCCTCTAATTGTAATATCGAATTAAATTAAATTGTATAGATATCTATTGAAATTATGTAGTAGTTATTAAAATAGACAATTTTATAATAATAATAATTGAGTATTTTATAAAATAACTATCATCAAGTTTCTACATACTTCTAATGACTACCATTTATATTCTAATGTTCGGAACATATTCCATTACCACCAATAATATTGTTTAATATTGACAAAACTTCCATACACTATTGTTAATATATTTTATACTTAAATTCTGTCTAAAATATTAATAATAATAATAACAAATTAATGCGTTCATTACATGTGTAAGGTTGTTACATTAATTATTATGTAATAACCTTAAACAGTCACTAGAACTAGAACAATAGTTTCGGATAACTTAATACCTCAAATAGTAATATCATTCAACAATATTTTTCTTCACATACATCTACTCCTATACCTACCCATACCCCTACTTATATGTCTGTACCTACACATATGTCTACACCTACCCCTATACCTCTACTCCTACCCCTTTCCAAATATTTACCCCCCCATACCTACCCCACTACAGGTACGAGATCACTTCATTCAATGAGACAACACTCCTCCGCAAACAGGTAATACATCTTGATGAAACCATGGTACTGTGGGCGCCTGACTTCGCATGTACTATATGCATTCAGTGCAGTGTCTCATTCCAGAAGCTTCTACAGAAGTTAAGACATCACCGTAGACTGTGTAGTTGTGATATCTGGCATAGCTGCTAGAGCTTCTTACCTCTAACTAATGCCCGTTAGTAACACTAACCATTACAACCCTAATACAACCAGGCCCACTTTAGTGCAACCAACCCCCTAATACAACCACTAGTACCTAACCACTAATACCTCATTAGTACCAATAAGTCTCTTTGTACCAACACTAACACTTATTATTAACACCAGACTGATATTAAAACTATAAACCAACATCCCTAAATAATTTAACTCGTTTATTATCATATAATAATATGTAATATAAATCTTTATCTAAATTATTTCATTTAAGCAATACATTTGATCACTGAGGATAATATGGGACTGATAATAGATAAATATATGTGTTTCCAAGGCTAATTTGATGCATTTTGATACTTTTAACTGAACCTTCTTCCCCCTTACGGCTTAATTTAATTGTTGCTTTTGTATATGAGTTTGCATTTATTTTTTTTTATAATGAGGATATATTGTAGCTTTTTTAAATTAGATTGAGTCGATGCTTTTGAAAATGAGATTGAGACTGAGTCGATTCTTTTCAAAATGAGACTGAATCTGAGTCGATGCTTCAAATAAAATCATTTACATCACTACTTATTACCATTAATGCTCTTTAATACCCATTAGTGCAACCAATACTAAACCACCAACACCTACAAGTAAACTACCATCCCATAGTACTAATAACCCCCATTATCACAACCTACCACCATTAATTGCACATTCATACAGTAATTTGATAATGATGATACTCTACCATTAATTATTCGTTTAGTTTATGTTAAATATGCGCATTCTTATAGATATTTAGTTAATATCAATGACGAATATAATATTACGTTTAATAAATCATATGTTTAAGTATATTCACTACCTAATTATTAGTGTAAAATTATATTAGATTAAACTATATATTTTTTAATATTCTATAACAAATTCTTATTTAAATATTAAGAAACAATATTATTTGTTGTGTATTTAAACCATAATTTCATTTATATGATGTAAATATAATAAAGTAATACAATAACAAGTTATTTATTTAACTTTAATTCGCTGTCATATTTATGATTATTATTAGTATTATAAACTACTTAATTAAAAATTAGTTTGAAAGAATTGATAATATACATTCCAAAAACATATTTTAAATACATATCCAATTAATGTTTATATAAAATACATTTATTTTAAATATGTATATTAAATACATGTTTACCTAATATACATATTCAATACACATACCTATATACATATAATCACCCACACAAACACAGATAAGATAAATGGCTGCCACTGCTACAACAAGGAGAAGAAGAAGAGGCTGAGGATTACTTCATCTACGAGGTGGTGAATATAGAATACGGCATACGTATGTGTTCCATGTGTAAACGTGTGATCTTAAGCCGCACCAAACAGACTAAAGCAGGTGAATGTGACACCATTAAGATTATATACACTGATATATTTATAATTCTTGTATAATTTTTTTATATATTATAATATTATTTATACTCTATTATATTATGAAATAAATAGAATTATAAAAATATTAAAAATACTTTATATTAAAATGCATTCATCTTAGAATAATTATTCTCTCATATTCACTAGTATTCAACTTGTACCAGATATCACAGTTTATGAGATACATTAATACTTTTAATTGTAATAGAAATAATATATATAGGTCTGTAATGTGAAAGATTGTTTTCTAATATTGATATGTAGTTAGATAAATATAAATGATTATATATGCATATTTTGATAAATTTTAAGAAAAAATTAAAAATAAAATACACATATAATATGTATTATATTTTAAAAATTTATCTCCTTTATTTTATAGTTATGTATTTAGTTTATATACGAAAATATTAGTTATCATTATTATAAAAATTGTAGCACTTGATATATTTATATTATTTCTATGTATCACATATTTAAATATTAACATGTAAATACACAAATTGCCCTTCAGTGAGCCATCCCTTAATTACACAAGAAAAAATAGTATTCATTATTTAAATACATATAAAAATTGTATTCGATAATTCTAAAATATAAAATATATTCTTTAAAATAGTATTATACGATGTTAAATATACTTTTTCTTAAAATATAACTCCCAAATAATCATTTTTAAGTACAAATAATTAATAATAATATTACTTTATATATTACATTTTATTATAATTAAATAATCATAATTATTTTACGAATGTGAGTTCTTAAGTTTTTTTTTAGAAATTTAAAATCTAATCAACATATTTATTTTATTCTAAATACATGTCTTTATCCTTTATATATACATTGTCATTCAAATAAATAAATATACTCCTATTGCAGTGTACATGCTGATCAGACCACATTTACCAGATGTTTTCAAAATACAATGTATATAGATATAGGAATATATATGTCTTTTCAGAATACTTGTCATGATAGAACTATTATATGTATTTAGTCACTTTTTTTTGTATAGTCTACAAATTATATAGTACAATAATATTACAATAGAACATTACAATTTATACATATATCTAATAATATATATATTTTTTTTTAAATTATTATTTATAAATTAACACATGAAACTATTTGAAATATTATTTTTATAATATTCTATTGTTAGTTAAATATATATATTAGTAAAATATATTTTCCATAAAGCAATACAATATATCAAATAGATTTTCCTGTAGAGCAACGAATGTATACACACCTAGAGTGAAAATATTGATCGTTGAGTAATATGCATTTAAAATTTCATAGCATATTATTTGTAATAATTATTTCTTATCTTTTATAAACATATTTATTATCTATCACATTACATTTATAAATGACTATAATGATGTGTATAATATATAATAGTATCTAAATAATAATGTACTATAATAAATATTACTATATTCATATTATATAAAAATGTATATATAAATTAAAAATATTTCTACTTTTTTAAATATGGTAGGGTCATAAAAACATGTTTTTATGTGATTTATATATTGTTTTTGAATGCAAATGTTTCATATATACTAAATTACATACGTAAATGATATTTTTATGGAATAATATTTTGTTTTTTTTTATGATATTTAACCATGTATACACTGCGACAGGGCCTTAAGGGTAGGCGCTGGAGTTCATCTACACCATGCTATTTATAGATCCACCGAAAATGCTACTGATAACAAATTAATAAACATAATTTTCATAAATACAATTAATTTAAAAGAATGAAAAAAAATAGTTTAAAAACTATGAATATTTTTTATTATAAATATATTATACTAATCATGATTTATTTGTAAATATAAAGTACTAAAAATAATTTAAATTAAAAAAGTAGTAGGCATTTACATATGGTTACTAAGTGAAAAAGTAAAAACTAAATTACATACGTAAATGATATTTTTATGGAATAATATTTTGTTTTTTTTTATGATATTTAACCATGTATACACTGCGACAGGGCCTTAAGGGTAGGCGCTGGAGTTCATCTACACCATGCTATTTATAGCTCCACCGAAAATGCTACTGATAACAAATTAATAAAGATAATTACATAATTTTCATAAATACAATTAATTTAAAAGAATGAAAAAAAATAGTTTAAAAACTATGAATATTTTTTATTATAAATATATTATACTAATCATGATTTATTTGTAAATATAAAGTACTAAAAATAATATAAATTAAAAAAGTAGTAGGCATTTACATATGGTTACTAAGTGAAAAAGTAAAAACTTGAGAAAATGACATTCAAAGTTTTTACATAAATAATCATAGATAATAAGTATAAATATGTAACTATATAAAATATACAATATAAAAAAAATATATAACACGTGATTTGTTTATTTATTTAATGCTATTTAATCTATGATCTATGCTAAAATAAATCTAAAATTTTTTAAATTAAACGATTATTCTAATAAATAGTAATATAAGATTACATATTACAAGTATTTACATAAATACAAAATATATTTATAAATTTATTACTCCTAAAACATTTTATATTGATAGAAATACTCAAAAATATTTTAGGATATTATAAATAAAATACAGAACTTGTATAACTTGTATACATTATTTTAAAATAAATTTATTACCAATTTTTTTTATTATTTTTCAAATAATTATATTAATAGATTATATTTACCTTAGCTTACATACCTATATAATAATAACCATATATTAGGTATATACTCAGAAAAGTCATATACTCACCCCGGGGATGTTCCTTTCCCCACTAGTCCGTTGACACCATGTCCGGAACTAGATAACCAGACCTCACCAACTATAACACTGCGTCTATCTAATCGTAACGCACCGCTCGTCTTATAGACTCGTAGCCATTTGATTTACAAAGGGGGATGTTATATGTCTAGACATATCCATATATTCATATATATATATATTGTTAAGTTGAGTTGAGAGATTTTTTTCTATATTATTGTATCGAAATTATAAATATAGTTAATATAATATGTATTACATTATATTAAAAGTTAGACGTAATCATATTGAAATCATCAATTTAAAACACATTTTTGCATAGATTATAATATTAAAATATAAAGTGTAATTTAAGTATACATTAAAAGTCAAAATGTCATGTCCCTGATAATACGCAATATTTTTTATAAAAATCGATGTCTACATTATATATATTTTTATATAATTTTATATTATATATAAAATTAATGTTTTCTTTATTATGAACTTATTAATTTAACAATTTTATTTATGTATGAATATTTTTTTTCACAATTATTTGTATCAATTCTAGTAAATATTAATTTTTAAATTTAAATTTAATTACTATAAACGTATTATAATTTTATATTAAACAATTATGTATATTAAATTATCTAACTCTATATAAATATTCTAAAAACAATTTATAATTTAATATTAGTTTGATTTTGTACTGAGAAATTATAATGTTTATTCTCGTTAATGTAAATTGAATAAATATAATATTGATTAAAATATTGTTCGGTCCATTGCTTCCAACATCGATAAACAATATCAACATCTTAAATAGTTATTTTATATCTTTATTTAGCTACTTCTAATATAAATAATAATCATTAAAAGCTATATATAATATATATATATATGTGTAAGAAACGCATACTAATCATACTATAACCAGCTACTGCTAATACTCTTCTTCCCATTGCAGCCATTCTTGAAGTCGCAGAGAAACATGTACACCATATCAGCGCTTGACCTTTAACCCCATGTCCTGATGCCCACCCCTCTGTCAGTACCATGGTGAGTGTGCTGGTGGTGGCTTATATACCAGTCATATTAGTGTATAAGACTGCATGAGAGGGTTTGTTTAGATATGTGGCTTATGCTTCTAAATATACAGCTATCTTAATAGTATATATATATATATATATATATATATATATATATATACATATGTATATATATATATATATATATATATATATATAAAGTGATATGAGTGAATAATAAATGTGTTAAAACACATTTATTTATACATGAATAAAAAGTAAGAATAATTTTAAAAAACACACAATATTATTATAATAGGATATATCTTTATTAAATGTAATATATATATATATAGTAATTTAAAAAAAATCAATATCTGTTTAAAAATGTATTTGTATTATTAAGGTTATTATTAATTTTCATAATAGATAAAATATGCAATTTTAGTTCTAATATATATAGATTTTAGATACAAAAATAATTCCGAATATTACAAATATATCAGTGATATTGCTATCACTCACTATATATATATATATATATATATATATTATATAGAACTATAATTACATTTATTATGATTAAGTATTATGTATGCATTATTAATAAAATAATATATAAAATTATTATAATTATTATTTTGGTTTAGAAATAAGGATAATAACAAAAAAATAGATAAACAAGATAAAAAAAAGTCAACACCGTTTTTAAAAGCTTTAAAATGATCCATATATCTATTACATAAATTGTAATGATTTATTCAATACTGCCATATAATAATAATAATAATAATATTTATTTATTGAAATCACAAATATATATATTGAATACAATATAAATAGCGGATACAAATGAACCCCTCAATACAATACAAATATGATTACAATTGAGCATGATACCAGCGTATCTATGTATCAACTGTAACACTTCATTTGTTTCTACTCCCAAACCAGCATTAGCTATATTTCTTATAATTGTATAATCTATTTCTCAATCAACTACGATGAATTTTCTTAATTGATTATAGTACACGTTACATAAGGTATTACATCAGTGATTACATGGTAATATTCACAGAAAAAGAACGACTAGGATACATAGCAGGAGATTGAATATCTAAATCTGGTGAAGAGGCTATACGTTCAGCGCTGTGACAACTCCTTCACTGTTGTAGGTGTAAGCGATACCAGCGGAACCAGACTACCTAGTAAGGCTGGTGTGGAGCACAGACGGACTGCTGATGGGTCTGACTCCACTACCATCATCGTAACATTAGCTACAATAAGTGTTGGTACATCATCACATCGAGGTAGTGAATGTTAGACTAGATAGTAACATATACCCAGGCTGTGGCACATTATAAACTTAATACTATGTTATTAGCGCATTATACGATAGCGTAGCTTTACTCTAATTCATCGGGCGGAGGTATAATAAACATGAGGAATTTCAAAAAATATTTAAAAAAATCACATTTCCAAACTATTATGTAAGATTGATTATAATATTTAGCTAAAGAGGTGTTCACATGAGCAAATCATTTGTATAAGAATTGCGCGATCCCAAAAATATGTATTTTTAAGAGACGCTTACATAATATTCTAATTATAATACGTACACAATTGGGTATCAAATTGATACTATCAATATATTATAATATAATAATTATTAGATTATAAAATTTCAATTCCTACAAATTAGTCTTTATTATGAAATATTCTAGAAATTCATTTTAAATATATTCTATAATTAATTCTCCTCCAATAACATATGATTAATCACCTTAATTAGATAATAAACAACTAAACTCCAATGTTGATATAATCTCTCTATATAATACACACCAGCCATCAGTTGAATTGAGTCACATGACTCAATTCTCACTACACTAATACATGGCACCAATAAGTGTCACACACTAAATACACACTAACAAATACCCGCTATCAATGCCACACTATCACATACCATCCATTAGTACAACATATTTAACTCTACACTAACTAAACACAGAAACCTTGACCCATAGTGGAAGATATAGACGGGGATTGACTAAGAGAGATGATCTTCATCAGTAACGTTAGTGTAGGTATTCTTATAGATCATGCTTAGACAACTTTGTATTGTACTGAATATAGAATATCTATCTGTAACATCCATGTATATGTAGTCATCTTAACTACCTGGGTATCTTAGTAGGCTAATACATAAAACTAGCAGTCATTAGGGTGTAGGTTCAAACCCCATTAACACCAATAAAATATGTATTGAAATAATACTTAGATAATTTAAATTATTTTCTAAATATCTATATACAATTTTAAATTGAAGAATAATATGTTTGAATAATATTTGAATAATATATTGAATTATTGTTTTTGGGATGAAAATGAAGTGTTTATTTTATCTATATATGGGATGTAGTATACATTTAATTACTGGTCCCACCTCTGCAATTGCATCTATTGTAGTTTAAATAGTAATGTATTTCTATGTAAACTAGTGTATGTTATTGTAATCATATGTCTGAATAATATACACCTATTGACTGTTAGCATACTACCTATTGGGATTAACACACACGTTATATACAAGTCTTTATTCACTATTCTATTTGCATAATATATTGCTGATATTCTTTCGGCAGGTATCTACTAAGTATATCTAATTTGTATTCTGTTATTTCCATATCAAATACTTTATAATTGTATATAAACCTAAAGATATTATATAAATATATATATATATATACTCTATTCAAGTACAACAACAATATTGTTAATTATCTATAATATCTATATAGTGAATATAATCATCATTACAATCCTATTCCTCCTCGATTAGATAATCATCGTGGTGAAGGACAATTGGAAGGTGGAAAGTTTCAACGCGTGACTAAAACCCCTGTGGTCAGTGCGGCCTATAGAGCTACACGAGGACTTCTCGTACCGGTATCGCCCCCTGTAGTTCACTTCGTAGGTTATCTTATAGCACAAACACGACTGTATCCGCTGCCAGCAGGCCTCATCATCTCTAGCAAGTATAAGCCCATCTTAAAGGAGTAATTAGTAATACATTGTTATAACTCCCGAATTTTTATTTAAAATATGTTATTCATTTTAATTTCATAAATTTCATTTATATAGAAATTATTCTTATTGTATTATTTATTTGGATTATAATACATTTAATATAGATATATATATATATATATATATATTAGAACTATTAATTATAACATTTAAAAAAAATTTAATTCTATATATCCTATATTTTAAATGTTAGTTATTGTATAAGACATTAATTTAATTTATTAATTTAGTTATGAAAATAATATTTGCTAACTTAATTATTAGTATTAAACTTATCTGTATTTTTATATAATTCTAGGTTATCTACAAATATATTATTAAATAAATAAATTTATTATTAATATTTAATAGTCATAATCATATAATTAATAATATTATGTCTACATATTATAAAATAATGTATATAAATTTATATTAATTTTTATGATAATAAAAATAAATATTGAAACAATGATCTAATGATTACTTAAGGCTTATCTTGCTGAATACTTAACCATGTAATGAATAATAAACTATGTAACACACACAGTAAAGATGTTAATCGTGACCATCACCTATTCATGAAGATATGTGCTGTGAGTTTAGATGTCCTGAATGGGACCCTTCTCTGGAGATATAAACCTCTCATGATAAATATGTTAAGAAGGTTTCGTTATACTAGGGTTACCTATAGTGTCAGGTACCTCACTTTCGTAGTTTACCCTCATCAATATTTAACTAACATTTAATGATTTGTTATGTTTATTTTTTGCAATTTATGATTCAATATACAATATAGGTCTAACATATATATTACCTTGTCTAATTTCATACTATTACTAACTAAACTATGTATTAATAATGCAAAGTCATGCGTTACTATAATTACATGTTATAGACCCCCCAATGATTATTATATAATCTTCCTAACTAAGAGAAATCGTTTTCGACTACCTGACTCATACTACAA
Source organism: Osedax fenrisi (assembly GCA_964019155.1). NCBI lineage: Eukaryota > Metazoa > Annelida > Polychaeta > Sabellida > Siboglinidae > Osedax > Osedax fenrisi. The sequence continues at coordinate 94,259,022 of OZ025241.1, read as the reverse complement.
TTATCACAGGTAACTTTCACCTTAACTCCGACAGACCACCCACTCTGATTTAATCGAGCCTCGCAGTCAATGTAATCTTACCAACACAACAGCTTTCCATCACATAACACAGCTACACCAATCACCTCGTACTTTCAACCCTAGACTCAGTGCTAATTACTGCCCCAGAAGCCGGTAGCACCGATAAAATAAAAGTGGCCTACGCATAACCTACGCTTATTTTACGATATTGAGTTGTTCCGATGAAAAATAAATTGCGCAGCTGATCGTTATTAAGGTGAAAATAGTAGCCCTCCCTAGGGACATCTAGCGACTGGTTATTCCTATGTTCTAGCGAGTAAAAATGATCAAAATGCTAAGCTAAAATCATCGAGTTGTTCCGACATATAAATTAAATACGCAGTGTTTATTTTATCTATTTCTTAAGGACAACTAATAGCTGGCGTTAGCTATATATTAAATATAATGTTTTGCTTATTTCCTATTTTATTCCTAATTTAATTGTATTGTAGTATGTATTAGATATACAATTATAACTATTATACAAATATATAATTACAAATAATATCGAGTATAACCCAAGATAATATACAATAAACTATAGAATCTATCTTTAAAATAATTACAATATATTCAGAATATTATATTCAATATAAACTACGAAAAATTAATTAATATACTATATATACTGTACTTATATTAAAGTATAAATATAAATTTATATTTAAGACATATATTAATCGAAATAAATGAGGCTGTGTTATAATAAATTGTTCATTTTAATATTATAAATTTAATGTGAATCCACGTATATAACTATTTGTTCTATATTATATAATGTACATATATATTCACTTATACACTTATATATATTAACATAATATTAATAATAATAACATAATATATGTATCTAATGTTATTAATTAATCAAACTAATATACATGATAAAACTTGAAAATATCATAATTTGTATGACCTAATTATATAGGTGTATATTTATATGCATGATATGCACGTATTGTTGTTATATATTTCAATTGTAATTAGTAACTATATTCTATTTATAGATTTGAGTGACACATTAAAATAATTTTATAGGTGGCGCTACTTTATATTAACTAAAAATATTTTTCCATAATGGCACGTACAAAGCAAACTGCTCGTAAATCTACTGGAGGTAAAGCTCCTCGTAAACAATTGGCTACCAAAGCTGCTCGCAAGAGTGCTCCTGCTACTGGTGGAGTTAAGAAACCTCACAGATACAGACCTGGTACAGTTGCTCTTCGTGAAATCCGTCGTTACCAAAAATCAACCGAATTACTTATCCGTAAGTTACCTTTCCAACGTTTAGTTCGTGAAATCGCCCAAGATTTTAAAACTGATCTACGTTTCCAAAGTTCCGCTATCATGGCCCTTCAAGAAGCTAGCGAAGCCTATTTAGTAGGTCTCTTCGAAGATACTAACTTGTGTGCTATCCATGCTAAACGTGTTACTATTATGCCAAAAGATATTCAACTTGCCAGAAGAATTCGTGGTGAACGTGCTTAATTTTATCTTCTTTTCCTATACAAATCGGCCCTTTTCAGGGCCACCCAATTCTAACATTTTTATATTCTATATTATTAATTACTTTATATAATATTTATATTGCTTATTTTATACCATAATGTCATTTATTTCAAGTCTTAATAAACATATTAATGATTAATGATTTTGTAAATATACTAATTATTTATATTAATATATATTTATTTACTCCTAAACAAATTATGATTATATATTTATTATTATACTTATTCACAATAATTTTAAGAAAATAGTATATATTTATGTAGTATGAGAAGGCAAGTCAATAATCTATTTTACGCTAAAATATGTATCGATATATAGTCAGTATATATTAATTACTAGTAACATTTTGAATGCATACATGTTGGCTGATTAGAACATGACAAATAAATTGCTCATTTAACAAGTGTTGATAAGAAACCCCGTAGGTATAGCATAGATAGTGGACAGCGTCTCCACTAGCTATGGTCATATCATACCTAGGTTATGTTTATTAATAATATATTGGTAACAATTATTATTTAATTATAATCTTATTCAATACAGTTTATTTGCATATATATATATATATATACAGTAGGTAACAAGTTGTAACGTGTATATCTACCTAACATATATTATACGATAACTGACGCAATACACAATGCATGTAATAGAACGAGTTTAAACTGGTTCTTACCAGATTATCTAGTGATTAAAAATAACTGGCATATTTTGGACGCAATCTATGCATATTGAGAACGCAAATAGAATACCCTGGCGGTAAACACTGTTTACTAAACAGCATGATTACTATACATACTTGTAACCCTTGTAACAAAGCCACTGGGGTTTACTTGTAACTACTACAAATACCTGTATAATGTAGAGTGTATATTAGTCATTTATGTGACAAATAAATCATACTATATTATAGAAATAGTATACTACATATAGGAAGTATAAAATAGGCATAGTAAGTATATAATATAAATGAGCATACACAACAACATATACACTAATTTATTATACACCAAACTAGTAATATAATAATTGCTATATTTAATAATGTTAGAAATGTAACTAATTATATTCACTCGTAATTTAATATGTTATCATGTCAATAATTATTAATATTAATAATTTTCCTATTTTTTCTTTAATATTATTATTTTATTTATTTATGTATACAGTATCTACTATATATACATTGTAAATTGTATAGTATATATCCCATATATACTACTATAGTGGTAATTTAGGGTCGGTAATTGAAAAATTATATTATCATAGTAATGAATAACTATATATATAGATACTATAATTTGAATTATATATATAAATGGAATATATACAAGACACAGAGTTCACGCTCCACTGCAATCGTAGTAATTAGTCATTTTATATTAGCGAATCTAGAATTAATTATAGTGTATTGTACAATTTGTAGTGTATTGTTAATTCTAGCTTTTCTAATATAAAATGACTAATTAATTACTACGAGTGCAGTGGAGCGTGAACTATTTGTATTGTCTATATTCCATTTATGTATATAATAATAATGTTATATATAACAAAATAAGGATAAATTGTAAAATACCAGAATATATTAGAATAACAAAACAGTACATAACATAATTGCATAACTGTAATATATCTACATATATATTATGATACACATTACTATATAATATACATGAAATAAAAATAAATCATAGATATATAGAAAACATATAATATATAGAATAAATCAAGACAAATATTACCGGAAAAAAATAAATTAAATATTAAAAGAAACATTTTTTGAAATAACAAATATATTTTATATATTTCAGTAAATATTATAATGCAGGCCACCTAAAAAAGCGATTATATTATTTAATTAAAATAGAAATATTATAAATATACTACTGAAATATATATATATAGTTGTATACACATACAAATAAAAGTATTTAATCATTATGATGTTAAAATATATTAGGATTATTTTTTAAATTTGTAAAATATATATCATTAGACTAATGATTAGTCAATTAGATGTAAATGATAATAAAATAGAATACAAGTATTTGTATATACACAATATAATATAATAATTTGTTTTTTAATTTGTAAAATTTAACATTAGACTAATGATTATTCAATAAAATAAAATTATATCATTAGTCTTTGTATAAACTTATAAAATATTTTTCATAATTTTTATTAAATTTATTTGGATTATTATTGTATTTCAGATTTAAGTTTAGGTTATTCCATAATTTAAGTCCACATAATGTATGTGTACTTTTACGGATTTATATTATTGGTTAGTTTGTTTTTAGGTAACATCTTATTAATATCATTTAAAGTAAATAATATCTTTTAAAAATATATTATATATAAATATAAATTAATCTTATAAAATAAAAAAAATAAATCTTAAGAAAATTTAAGATGTATATTGTTGATACCAATTTATTTTTTGTAAACATCTTTAAATAAACATGAATATAGTGTATTGGTTCGAAAATTAAATTATATCATATATTAATAAATTTGTTATTATTCAATAATTGTATTGCTGAAAGAATATCTTTAATATCATATTAAATATGAATATAATTATATTATATGGTACAATATCACTGGCCTAGTTAATATAATCTTTATTTTATGGTGATGTAGATTAATTATATATAATATATATTCATTATAATAATGAAACTATTTTTAACTATCAATAATGCTATAATTATTTTTATTATATTATATAATAAATAGAATAAACTTATTTATAATTGGGTGGCCCTAAAAAGGGCCGATTGTTGTAGATGATTAAGAAATTATTTAGAACTGGTGTATTTAGTAACGGCTTTGGTACCTTCACTTACGGCATGTTTAGCTAATTCTCCTGGGAGTAAAAGACGAACAGCGGTTTGAATTTCACGGCTCGAAATAGTAGATTTTTTGTTGTACTTTGTCAAACGAGAAGCTTCGTTCGCAATACGTTCGAATAAATCATTGACAAAAGAATTCATAATGCTCATAGCTTTGCTTGAAACTCCAGTGTCGGGGTGTACTTGTTTCAAGACCTTGTAAATGTATATACCGTAGGACTCCTTCCTCTTCTTGTGACGTTTCTTATCTCCAGTTTTAGTAGTCTTGGTAGACTTCTGGACAGCTTTCTTGGAACCTTTAGCAGCGGAAGGGAACACCATGTTGAAATAATACTAATGTATGAATTGAATAATTCGTGTCTCGACTTATATTTACTTTAACGTGGAATGAATAACCAATAGGCTTCAAGTAAAAAAAGGGATTATATCGCGTATTTATACAATTTTAACGGTAATTCAACCGATGCACAAAGGAACAAAGGAATTCAGAAATGGAGCATTAGTCATCGTGTAGTAATACAAACCGATCTGTATTCTTAACAAAGAACATCCAACTAGTATTTCATAAACTACCGTTTAATTATATATATCGTAGAATATATTAATTAAATCATTATTACTTCTATACTCTTGCTATCAACATGTCTGGACGAGGAAAAGGTGGAAAAGGATTAGGAAAGGGAGGTGCCAAGCGTCATCGAAAAGTACTTCGTGATAACATCCAAGGTATCACTAAACCTGCTATCAGACGTTTAGCACGCAGAGGAGGTGTGAAACGTATCTCGGGACTGATTTACGAAGAAACTCGTGGAGTTCTCAAGGTATTCTTAGAGAATGTTATCCGTGATGCCGTTACCTACACTGAACATGCCAAACGTAAGACCGTTACTGCTATGGACGTTGTTTACGCTTTGAAACGCCAAGGTCGTACCCTTTACGGATTCGGCGGTTAAAACTGTTACTTCAATATTACTTATGAAACAATCGGCCCTTTTTAGGGCCACCCAAACTTATACGAGTATATTAATTCAATTTGAATAACTAATTTTAATATATAATTAATACTATTATTATAATAATTATAATAAATACGAATAAAAACAATTAATAATTACATTCTCATGAATATTAATCTAAAACAATATTTTTAAATTTATATTGTTATATATTAATTTTATAAAATATAGACTTACTTTATAATGTACATATGTAGTAAATTTGTAATTATATATTGGTACTCTGAATCTATAGTAGTAGTAATAGTATAATGGTAATAGTCGAGATATGATAATATATCTTATATCGATAATCGTCACATGATCAATTAGACAATATCCTCTGATAATCACAAACAAGCTACATGCATATCTCTACGCACTATTCAAATACGTACATACCAAAAAATAAAAATAAATCATACTTATAATAATAATAAATAATACAGTGAGTAAGCAAACTCAAATACTCGACATGTTAGTAAAATTACGAATAACATTTGATATAATTTAAAGTCTATTATGCTAATATTATGCTGCTATTTAAATTCTATTATGCTAATATTATGCTGCTATTAATTTTAAAATTATATTAGGTGCTATTCTAATAGCAGAAATATAATATACTTTTAAAGTTAATAGCAGCATAATAGACTAAATAGCTATTCTAATAGCAGCAGTATAATATACTTTTAAAGTTAATAGCACAATGTAAACATTTGAGGCTATTACAGTTGCTGTTATGCTGCTATTACTGTTTTCTGGGATGCATATACTATATATATATATATATTTATTTATCGGATGTTTTGATATTATAGATAATATGATGTATTTGTTTGTATTTATATTCCAGTAATTATAAGTTAGTAATTCATATTTTAGCATGTAAATAATTTATCATTAAAATAATATAATGATATACACAGATTATTCTTTATAGTAGGTTTTTACAACGCATTGATTACAAATAATCAAAAGCAAATATTTTGGAATAATTATTCCAGGTGTATATTAATATCACAGAGCTAGAAAGAAATTTTCTCTCTAGCTCTATGATTAATATACACCTTAAGGTGTAAATAAAACAATATACATGCATATAGAAAGGAAGCGTATAGCTTTATACAATGAATATTATGGCATGTATATTATCTATAGATTTATAGTTTTCCAAGGTAAAAATCTAGATATTCTCTTTAGATTTATGCATATCATCGATATAAAGCATAGATTGAGAGTATTAGTGGTACTCTAAATCTATGATATAAACATAGATTTGTATTTTACAAATTAATCGTAATTTAGGTAAACAATAAAACCATAGATTTATAGTTTACATAGTGTAAACTATAAATCTATGAATAAAATAAGATATATTTACATTGATGTATCATATCGCTCTCTATCGGTAGATTAATGCACTTATTAGTTGAACTCTGGGTTGAACTTAGTAAACAAATATGTTTATATTTCTTAATATACAGTTTTTTTATTTGAATTTATTTAAATATATTATATATAAATGTATTAATTATATAGTTATTTGACAACCTTATCATAACAAATTTATAAATGTTTATATTATGAATAGACTGGTTAGTGTTATATTATGTAACAATAATTTATAATCCGTAAAATAGATACAATTATCTAATTTGTAATTAAATGTATTGTAAAATAATAAATCATTATGATTATCAAAAACAAATATTAATACATTCTTTAGTATACATTATTGATTCAATATAATTATTTTAATTATTATTTATATATTTACAATTTAGATGGTATTAAAATTTAAGTTAAATATTTAAAAATAGTATTTCAATAGGCATTATATAAAAATTTTAAAACCATAATTATAATTATGATATTATAATAATAATTAATAATTAATATTATAATAATAATTATTTATATTGATATAACATAACTGTAATATATCTACATATATATTATGATATACATTACTATATAATATACATAAAATAAAAATAAATCATAGTTATATAGAAAAAATATAATATATAGAATAAATCAAGACAAATATTACCGGAAAAAAATAAATAAAATATTAAAAGAAACATTTTATGAAATAACAAATAGATTGTATATATTTAAGTAGAAATATTATAATGCATGCCATCTAAAAAAGCGATTATATTATGTAATTAAAATAGAAATATTAAAATGTTATAAATATGCTACTGATATATATTGATATTATTGAAAATCTTATTAAATTCTTTCGATCATTTATACAAGTAAACTATCGAGTCCCTTATTAGAGACGCGATATTAATATTGATTCCCTTTTATAATTAATGAAGTGCATAATGATGCAATTATATTGGTTTCGCTATTACATTTATTTATGTTAATATAAAGTCTCTGGATGAAGACGATAACAAGAATACACAATATCTAAGAGAATCAATATCAGGAAAGATATAATACGCGAAATCACGTAATTCAATTTTATATACAAAACATGAAGAGCACCATCTACATAGGTTCAATTTTCGAAAAATTGTTTTATTTATAATGTAGATTCATATCAAACTATATACTTTTAAAATGTAAACTAATTTGTTTAAATACTATTTATATGATAAAAACTATGTGTTCATTACTAATATTATATTAGTAATATATAATAAAGAAATAGGATACGTTGATTTCAAATTGCATACATATCTATGTAGTGAGTAAAAGGTAACTTTTATTACCAGTAATTTAATAGGACAATAAAAACATTCCTATATATATAACCTACATCTATTTAAGTGATTTCAATACTACTGACAACAGTTACGGGAATTAATATTAATTATGTTTCGTAGATAAGGAGTGTTATATCTTTTTTTGGCACAATCTTTATTTATACTATGTATGGCATAGAAATCTTTAATATATATTTGAAAATCAAAGATTTATATTAACGTTTAAAACAATAAATTACCTTTTTAGATATATTAATTGATATGATAAAAACTTGTCAAAATCATCTTCTATACATGTGTTTTTATGAAATCTGTATAGTATAAGTATTTAATTTATTTATATTTAAATAGGTGTGAAATATTATGAATTATTATTATTCTATAGTTTATATATATAATGTAGTATCATTTTAATTATATCTATATTATTCAATTTATTTAAAAGTAATGTTATGATTTTATATCTTCGACATTGAAATTTAAGACAACATATCTTTTAATAATTAATATTTCACTAACAAAAACAGGATATTTTGAGAAGACTAAAGATAAACTTCACCTCATCAGCGGGTAGATTTCTTCATCATCTCTGTACGATAATAGTTCATAAGGTAGTAATGGTGTCGCAGCTTCCGGTACTGATTCCATGCAAATTGGCGTGTGGAGTAAACAAAATCTAGGTTATCTCTATCGTTCCCATCGTAAAAACAACTGTAAATAAATAATTACTCTGTATATGAATAAGAATTAATCATACTGATGATTTTCTATCATATCATAAATATAAAATAGATATCATCGTTGTAGAAAATAATAAGATAATGATTTTTATAATAATAATTTTATAATAATAATAATTGAGTATTTTATAAAATAACTATCATCAAGTTTCTACATACTTCTAATGACTACCATTTATATTCTAATGTTCGGAACATATTCCATTACCACCAATAATATTGTTTAATATTGACAAAACTTCCATACACTATTGTTAATATATTTTATACTTAAATTCTGTCTAAAATATTAATAATAATAATAACAAATTAATGCGTTCATTACATGTGTAAGGTTGTTACATTAATTATTATGTAATAACCTTAAACAGTCACTAGAACTAGAACAATAGTTTCGGATAACTTAATACCTCAAATAGTAATATCATTCAACAATATTTGTCTTCACATACATCTACTCCTATACCTACCCATACCCCTACTTATATGCCTGTACCTACACATATGTCTACACCTACCCCTATACCTCTACTCCTACCCCTTTCCAAATATTTACCCCCCCATACCTACCCCACATACAGGTACGAGATCACTTCATTCAATGAGACAACACTCCTCCGCAAACAGGTAATACATCTTGATGAAACCATGGTACTGTGGGCGCCTGACTTCGCATGTACTATATGCATTCAGTGCAGTTTCTCATTCCAGAAGCTTCTACAGAAGTTAAGACATCACTGTAGACTGTGTAGTTGTGATATCTGGCATAGCTGCTAGAGCTTCTTACCTCTAACTAATGCCCGTTAGTAACACTAACCATTACAACCCTAATACAACCAGGCCCACTTTAGTGCAACCAACCCCCTAATACAACCACTAGTACCTAACCACTAATACCTCATTAGTACCAATAAGTCTCTTTGTACCAACACTAATACTTATTATTAACACCAGACTGATATTAAAACTATAAACCAACATCCCTAAATAATTTAACTCGTTTATTATCATATAATAATATGTAATATAAATCTTTATCTAAATTATTTCATTTAAGCAATACATTTGATCACTGAGGATAATATGGGACTGATAATAGATAAATATATGTGTTTCCAAGGCTAATTTGAAGCATTTTGATACTTTTAACTGAACCTTCTTCCCCCTTACGGCTTAATTTAATTGTTGCTTTTGTATATGAGTTTGCATTTTTTTTTTTTTATAATGAGGATGTATTGTAGCTTTTTTAAATTAGATTGAGTCGATGCTTTTGAAAATGAGATTGAGACTGAGTCGATTCTTTTCAAAATGAGACTGAATCTGAGTCGATGCTTCAAATAAAATCATTTACATCACTACTTATTACCATTAATGCTCTTTAATACCCATTAGTGCAACCAATACTAAACCACCAACACCTATAAGTAAACTACCATCCCATAGTACTAATAACCCCCATTATCACAACCTACCACCATTAGTTGCACATTCATACAGTAATTAGATAATGATGATACTCTACCATTAATTATTCGTTTAGTTTATGTTAAATATGCGCATTCTTATAGATATTTAGTTAATATCAATGACGAATATAATATTACGTTTAATAAATCATATGTTTAAGTATATTCACTACCTAATTATTAGTGTAAAATTATATTAGATTAAACTATATATTTTTTAATATTCTATAACAAATTCTTATTTAAATATTAAGAAACAATATTATTTGTTGTGTATTTAAACCATAATTTCATTTATATGATGTAAATATAATAAAGTAATACAATAACAAGTTATTTATTTAACTTTAATTCGCTGTCATATTTATGATTATTATTAGTATTATAAACTACTTAATTAAAAATTAGTTTGAAAGAATTGATAATATACATTCCAAAAACATATTTTAAATACATATCCAATTAATGTTTATATAAAATACATTTATTTTAAATATGTATATTAAATACATGTTTACCTAATATACATATTCAATACACATACCTATATACATATAATCACCCACACAAACACAGATAAGATAAATGGCTGCCACTGCTACAACAAGGAGAAGAAGAAGAGGCTGAGGATTACTTCATCTACGAGGTGGTGAATATAGAATACGGCATACGTATGTGTTCCATGTGTAAACGTGTGATCTTAAGCCGCACCAAACAGCAGGTGAATGTGACACCATTAAGATTATATACACTGATATATTTATAATTCTTGTATAATTTTTTTATATATTATAATATTATTTATACTCTATTATATTATGAAATAAATAGAATTATAAAAATATTAAAAATACTTTATATTAAAATGCTTTAATCTTAGAATAATTATTCTCTCATACTCACTAGTATTCAACTTGTACCAGATATCACAGTTTATGAGATACATTAATACTTTTAATTGTAATAGAAATAATATATATAGGTCTGTAATGTGAAAGATTGTTTTCTAATATTGATATGTAGTTAGATAAATATAAATGATTATATATGCATATTTTGATAAATTTTAAGAAAAAATTAAAAATAAAATACACATATAATATGTATTATATTTTAAAAATTTATCTCCTTTATTTTATAGTTATGTATTTAGTTTATATACGAAAATATTAGTTATCATTATTATAAAAATTGTAGCACTTGATATATTTATATTATTTCTATGTATCACATATTTAAATATTAACATGTAAATACACAAATTGCCCTTCAGTGAGCCATCCCTTAATTACACAAGAAAAAATAGTATTAATTATTTAAATACATATCAAAATTGTATTCGATAATTCTAAAATATAAAATATATTCTTTAAAATAGTATTATACGATGTTAAATATACTTTTTCTTAAAATATAACTCCCAAATAATCATTTTTAATAAGTACAAATAATTAATAATAATATTACTTTATATATTACATTTTATTATAATTAAATAATCATAATTATTTTACGAATGTGAGTTCTTAAGTTTTTTTTAGAAATTTAAAATCTAATCAACATATTTATTTTATTCTAAATACATGTCTTTATCCTTTATATATACATTGTCATTCAAATAAATAAATATACTCCTATCGCAGTGTACATGCTGATCAGACCACATTTACCAGATGTTTTCAAAATACAATGTATATAGATATAGGAATATATATGTCTTTTCAGAATACTTGTTATGATAGAACTATTATCTGTAGAGAGTCACTTTTTTTTGTATAGTCTACAAATTATATAGTACAATAATATTACAATAGAACATTACAATTTATACATATATCTAATAATATATATATTTTTTTTTAAATTATTATTTATAAATTAACACATGAAACTATTTGAAATATTATTTTTATAATATTCTATTGTTAGTTAAATATATATATTAGTAAAATATATTTTCCATAAAGCAATACAATATATCAAATAGATTTTCCTGTAGAGCAACGAATGTATACACACCTAGAGTGAAAATATTGATCGTTGAGTAATATGCATTTAAAATTTCATAGCATATTATTTGTAATAATTATTTCTTATCTTTTATAAACATATTTATTATCTATCACATTACATTTATAAATGACTATAATGATGTGTATAATATATAATAGTATCTAAATAATAATGTACTATAATAAATATTACTATATTCATATTATATAAAAATGTATATATAAATTAAAAATATTTCTACTTTTTTAAATATGGTAGGGTCATAAAAACATGTTTTTATGTGATTTATATATTGTTTTTGAATGCAAATGTTTCATATATACTAAATTACATACGTAAATGATATTTTTATGGAATAATATTTTGTTTTTTTTTATGATATTTAACCATGTATACACTGCGACAGGGCCTTAAGGGTAGGCGCTGGAGTTCATCTACACCATGCTATTTATAGATCCACCGAAAATGCTACTGATAACAAATTAATAAACATAATTTTCATAAATACAATTAATTTAAAAGAATGAAAAAAAATAGTTTAAAAACTATGAATATTTTTTATTATAAATATATTATACTAATCATGATTTATTTGTAAATATAAAGTACTAAAAATAATTTAAATTAAAAAAGTAGTAGGCATTTACATATGGTTACTAAGTGAAAAAGTAAAAACTAAATTACATACGTAAATGATATTTTTATGGAATAATATTTTGTTTTTTTTTATGATATTTAACCATGTATACACTGCGACAGGGCCTTAAGGGTAGGCGCTGGAGTTCATCTACACCATGCTATTTATAGATCCACCGAAAATGCTACTGATAACAAATTAATAAAGATAATTACATAATTTTCATAAATACAATTAATTTAAAAGAATGAAAAAAAATAGTTTAAAAACTATGAATATTTTTTATTATAAATATATTATACTAATCATGATTTATTTGTAAATATAAAGTACTAAAAATAATATAAATTAAAAAAGTAGTAGGCATTTACATATGGTTACTAAGTGAAAAAGTAAAAACTTGAGAAAATGACATTCAAAGTTTTTACATAAATAATCATAGATAATAAGTATAAATATGTAACTATATAAAATATACAATATAAAAACAAATATTAACACGTGATTTGTTTATTTATTTAATGCTATTTAATCTATGATCTATGCTAAAATAAATCTAAATTTTTTTAAATTAAACGATTATTCTAATAAATAGTAATATAAGATTACATATTACAAGTATTTACATATATACAAAATATATTTATAAATTTATTACTCCTAAAACATTTTATATTGATAGAAATACTCAAAAATATTTTAGGATATTATAAATAAAATACAGAACTTGTATAACTTGTATAAATTATTTTAAAATAAATTTATTACCAATTTTTTTTATTATTTTTCAAATAATTATATTAATAGATTATATTTACCTTAGCTTACATACCTATATAATAATAACCATATATTAGGTATATACTCAGAAAAGTCATATACTCACCCCAGGGATGTTCCTTTCCCCACTAGTCCGTTGACACCAGGTCCGGAACTAGATAACCAGACCTCACTAACTATAACACTGCGTCTATCTAATCGTAACGCACCGCTCGTCTTATAGACTCGTAGCCATTTGATTTACAAACGGATATTATATGTCTACACATATCCATGTATTCATATATATATGTATATATATATTGTTAAGTTGAGTTGAGAGATTTTTTTCTATATTATTGTATCGAAATTATAAATATGGTTAATATAATATGTATTACATTATATTAAAAGTTAGACGTAATCATATTGAAATCATCAATTTAAAACACGTTTTTGCATAGATTATAATATTAAAATATAAAGTGTAATTTAAGCATACTACATTAAAAGTCAAAATGTCCCGTCCATGATAATGCGCAATATTTTTTATAAAAATCGATGTCTAAATTATATATATTTTTATATAATTTTATATTATCTGTATAAAATTAATGTTTTCTTTATTATGAACTTATTAATTTAACAATTTTATTTATGTATGAATATTTTTTTTCACAATTATTTGTATCAATTCTAGAAAATATTTATTTTTAAATTTAAATTTAATTACTATAAACGTATTATAATTTTATATTAAACAATGTCTATTATGTATATTAAATTATCTAACTCTATAAATATTCTAATAACAATTTATAATTTAATATTAGTTTTACTGAGAAATTATAATGTTTATTCTCGTTAATGTAAATCGAATAAATATAATATTTATTAAAATATTGATCGGTCCATTGCTTCCAACATCAATGTTAAATAGTTGTTTTATATCTTCATTTAGCTACTTCTAATATAAATAATAATCCTTAAAAGCTATATAGAATTATATATATATATGTGTATATATATAATATATATATGTATAAGAAACGCATACAAATCACACTATAACAAGCTCCTTCTAATACTCTTCTCTCCATTGTAGCCATTTCAATGATTTCCCACAAACCTGCGAAAATTCTTGAAGTCGTAGAGAAACATGTGCACCATATCAGCGCTTGACCTTTAACCCCATGTCCGGTTGCCCACTCCTCTGTCAGTACCATGGTGAGTGTGCTGGTGGTGGCTTATATACCAGTCCTATTAGTGTATTAGACTACATGAGAGGGTTTGTGTAGATATGTGACTCATGCTTCTAAATATATAGCTATCTTAATAGTATATATATATATATATATATATATAAAGTGATATGAGTGAATAATAAATGTGTTAAAACACATATATTTATACATGAATAAATGTAAAAAAAAGTAACAAAAAACACACAATATTATTATAATAGGATATATCTTCATTAAATATAATATATATAGTAATTTAAAAACAATATCTGTTTAAAAATGTATTTGTATTATTAAGGTTATAATTAATTTTCATAATAGATAAAATATGCAATTTTAGTTCAAATATATATAGATATTAGATAAAAAAATAATTCCGAATAATACAAATATATCAGTGATATTGATATCACTCTCTATATATATATTATATAGAACTATAATTACATTTATTATGATTAAGTATTATGTATGCATTATTAATAAAATAATATATAAAATTAATTATCATTATTATTTTTGTTTAGAAATAAAAACATACAAAATTGATAAACAAGATAAAAAAAAGTCAGCACCGTTTTTAAAAGCTTTAAAATGAGTCATAAATCTATTACATAAATTGTAATGATTTATGTAATACTGCCATATAATAATAATAATAATAATAATAATATTTATTTATTGAAATCACAAATATATATATTGAATACAATACAATAGTGGATACAAATGGACCCCTCAATAAGTCATAGACTTGTATATGTTATAAATAACTGTGAGGGGCCCCACCGTACAATACAATACAAATATGATTACAATTGAGCATGATACCAGCTTATCTATGTTTCAACTGTAACACTTCATTTGTTTCTACTCCCAAACCAGCATTAGCTGTATTTCTTATAATTTTATAATCTATTTCTCAATCAACTACGATGAATATTCTTAATTGATTTAACGTTATGATTATAGCACACGTTACATCATTTATTATATAAGATATTACATAAGGTATTACATCAGTGATTACATGGTATTATAACCTCATACATGGTAATATTCACAGAAAAAGAACGACTAGAATACGTTGCAGGAGATTGAATATCTAAATCTGGTGAAGAGGCTATACGTTCAGCGCAGTTACAAATCCTTCACTGTTGTAGGTGTAAGCGATACCAGCGGAACCAGACTACCTAGTAAGGCTGATGTGGAGCACAGACGAACTGGTGGTGGGTCTGACTCCACTACCATCATCGTAACATTAGCTACAATAAGTGTTGGTACATCATCACATCGAGGTAGTGAATGTTAGACTAGATAGTAATGTATACCCAGGCTGTGGCACATTATAAACTTAACACTATGTTATTAGCGCATTATACGATAGCGTAGCTTTACTCTAATTCATCGGGCGGAGGTATAATAAACATGAGGAATTTCAAAAAATATTTACAAAAATCACATTTCCAAACCATTAAGTAAGATTAATTATAATATTTAACTAAAGAGGTGTTCACGCGAGCTAACCATTGTGTAAGAATTGCGCGATCTCAAAAATATGTATTTTTGAGAGACGCTTACAAAATATTATAATTATAATATGTACACAATTGATGAGGAAAACACATGCACAAGTATACAGATGAGAATATATGCATACAAAATTGCCTTCACATGTAAATCAATTTATAAACTCTTTAAAAGATAATAACAAATAATAACATGTTTAATTGGAATTTATATTTGTTTCTCAGTTTTATCGATTAAATATAATTTTATCTAACACAACTCAATTTTGAAATACATTTTATATAAATGTAAATATTCTAAATATTATTAACTAAGCATACTGTTCATTATAAATTATAAAAGCTTAAGAAATTACGTAAATCTAAGAATAAATGATACGATAAACGTTATCATAAAGCCTATATTATATATCATAATATCATATATTATATATGATAGTATTATATTTAACATATAAGTTTATATAACTATATAAATTTAAATAAGTTATATTATTATATATATAAATATAAGTTTAATATTATTTTATACATAAAATATATATTTTATATTTTTGCAAAGTTTACATATTATAAATCATATATAATATAATATACTAAGTTCATATAGGTGTATTATCCTATTTATTTATAATATTATATTATAATTTCATATAAATAATGTATCTACTACGTACATTAACGTAATAACTAATGTACGCGTTTATGAATAGTATACTATTTTATTAAATATATCGATTATAAATTCATAAATTCAAAAATTCAAAATTTTATATATTTTTTCTGAGACGATTTCATAATTTAATTGATCTTGTGAAAATCCTAAAATTTATAATGCTAGAGTATTGTGAAATCATAAAAGTATGTATTTTTTCTTCGATGATTGCACAAATCGATTGTTCATGTTAACACCCCTTAAATATGATTTTTAAGCTATAATATTTTTGTGTTTCGAAGAACTAAAGAGAGAATCTGCTGCTACTGAGATCTAAAACTTAGTTACACTAGCATAATTATTCAATGCCATTAATAAGGTTTAGTGGCACACACCGAGAATGGGTGATTATTAGCGTAGATATACTTAATACCGTGATCATCTAATGCATTCTCTCTCGCAACAGTTTAAAATTAGATATCGGAGTTATTCGATGTAGAAGGAATCTATGTATTTCAAATATCTATGAGAATATATTTCATCTAAATATATTGGCTAATATTTGACTCTTTTTTAATTGTTTTAAAATATAATCTTTAATGAATCTAAATAGTTCACATATAAAATTAATTAACTTGAATTCACTTGTTGAACAGACTAACTCTTATTATAATGTACTCTTATTTTACAAATGATTTATAAACTATGCAGAAGAGTTAATCTATTTTTAAAATACATATACCCTATATGATATAGGGTATCAATATATTATAATATAATAATTATTAGATTATAAAATATCAATTCCTACAAATTAAAGTCTTTATTATAAAATATTCTAGAAATTCATTTTAAATATATTCTATAATTAATTATCCTCCAATAACATATGATTAATCACCTTCAGTAGATAATAAACAACTAAACGCCGATGTTTATATAATCTCTGTATATAATACACACCAGTCATCAGTAGAATTGAGTCACATGACTCAATGTTCACGACACTAATGAATAGCAGCAGTAAGTATCACACACTAAATACACACAAACACATACCACCTATCAATGCCACACTATTACATACCATCCATTAGTACAAACCTTGACCCCTAGTGGAGGATATAGACGGATATTGACTAACAGAGATCATCTTCATCAGTAACGTTAGTATAGTCATTATAATAGATCATGCTTAGACAATTTTGTATTGTAATGAATATAGAATATCTGTCTGTAACATCCATGTATAGACCTCCCTGTATATGTAGTCATCTTAACTACCTGGGTATCTTAGTAGGCTAATACATCAAACTAACAGTCAGTGGGGTGTAGGTTCAAACCAAATTCGCACCAATAAAATACGTATTGAAATAATACTTAGATAATTTAAATTATTTTCTAAATTTTTCTAAAAAATCTATATACACTTTTAAATTGAAGAATAATATGTTTGAATAATATTTGAATAATATATTGAATTATTATTTATGGGATGAAATTGAAGTGTTTATTTTATCTATATCTAGAATGTAGTATACATTTAATTACTGGTCCCACCTCTGCAATTGCATCTATTGTAGTCTAAATAGTAATGTATTTCTATGTAAACTAGTGTATGTTATTGTAATCATATGTCTGAATAATCTACACCTATTGACTGTTAGCATACTACCTATTGGGATTAACACACATGTGATATACAAGTCTTTATTCACTATTATATTTGCATAATATATTGCTGATATTCTTTCGGCAGGTTTCTACTAAGTATATCTAATTTGTATTCTGTTATTTACGTATCAAATACTTTATAATTGTATATAAACCTAAAGATATTATATAAATATATATATAATATACTCTATTCAAGTACAAAAAAAATATTGTTAATTATCTATAATATCTATATAGTGAATATAATCATCATTTCAATCCTATTCCTCCTCGATTAGATCATAATCATGGTGAAGGACAATAGGAAGGTGGACAGTTTCAACGCGTGACTAAAACCCCTGTGGTCAGTGCGGCCTATATAGCTACACGAGGACTTCTATTACCGGTATCGCCCCCTGTAGTTCACTTCGTAGGTTATCTTATAGTACAAACATGACTGTATCCCTATTTAAAATATGTTATTCATTTTAATTTTATAAATTTCATTTATATATAAATTATTCTTATTGTATTATTTATTTGGATTATAATACATTTAATATAGATATATATATATATATATATATATATATATATATATATATATATATATATATATATATATATATATATATATATTAGAACTATTAATTATAACATTTAAAACAAATTTAATTCCATATATCCTATATTTTAAATGTTAGTTATTGTATAAGACATTAATTTAATTTATTAATTTAGTTATGAAAATAATATTTGCTAACTTAATTATTAGTATTAAACTTATCTGTATTTTTATATAATTCTAGGTTATCTACACATATATTATTAAATAAATAAATTTATTATTAATATTTAATAGTCATAATCATATAATTAATAATATTATATCTACATATTATAAAATAATGTATATAAATATATATTAATTTTTATGATAATAAAAATAAATATTGATACAATGATCTAATGATTACTTAATGCTTAGCTTGCTGAACACTTAACCATGTAATGAATAATAAACTATGTAACACACACAGTAAAGATGTTAATCGTGACCATCACCTATTCATGAAGATATGTGCTGTGAGTTTAGATGTCCTGAATGGGACCCTTCTCTGGAGATATAAACCTCTCATGATAAATATGTTAAGAAGGTTTCGTTATACAAGGGTTACCTATAGTGTCAGGTACCTCACTTTCGTAGTTTACCCTCATCAATATTTAACTAACATTTAATAATTTGTTATGTTTATTTTTTGCAATTTATGATTCAAAATACAAGATAGGTCTAACATATATATTACCTTGTCTAATTTCATACTATTACTAACTAAACTATGTATTAATAAGGCAACATTCCTTACTATAATTACTTGTTATAGACTCCCCAATAATGATTATATAATCTTCCTAACTAAGAGATATCGTTCTCGACTACCTGACTCATACTACAATTATCATTGATAACTTTCACCTTGACTCCGATAGACCACCCACTCTGATTTAATCGAGCCTCGCAGTCAATGTAATCTTACCAACACAACAGCTTTAATCACATAACACAGCTACACCATTCACCTCGTATATACAACCTCGACTCAGTGCTAATTACTGCCCCAGAAGCCGGTAGCACCTATAAAATAAAAGTGGCCTACGCATAACCTACGCTTATTTTACGATATTGAGTTGTTCCGATGAAAAATAAATTGCGCAGCTGATCGTTATTAAGGTGAAAATAGTAGCCCTCCCTAGGGACATCTAGCGACTGGTTATTCCTATGTTCTAGCGAGTAAAAATGATCAAAATGCTAAATTAAATACGAAGCGTTTATTTTACCCATTTCTTAAGGACAACTAATAGCTGGCGTTAGCTATATATTAAATATAATGTTTTGCTTATTTTCTATTTTATTCCTAATTTAATTGTATTGTAGTATGTATTAGATATACAAATATATAATTACAAATAATATCGAGTATAACCCAAGATAATATACAATAAACTATAGAATCTATCTTTAAAATAATTACAATATATTCAGAATATTATATTCAATATAAACTACGAAAAATGAATTAATATACTATATATACTGTACTTATATTAAAGTATAAATATAAATTTATATTTAAGACATATATTAATCGAAATAAATGAGGCTGTGTTATAATAAATTGTTCATTTTAATATTATAAATTGAATGTGAATCCATGTATATAAATATTTTTTCTATATTATATAATGTACATATATATTCACTTATACACTTATATATACTAACATAATATTAATAATAATAACATAATATACATGATAAAACTTGAAAATATCATAATTTGTATGACCTAATTATATAGGTGTATATTTATATGCATGATATGCACGTATTGTTGTTATATATTTCAATTGTAATTAGTAACTATATTCTATTTATAGATTTGAGTGACACATTAAAATAATTTGATAGGTGGCGCTACTTTATATTAACTAAAAATAGTGAGTACACATATGTTGTATATTTAAATAGTTAATATTTATTACTTGAATTAAAATAATATAATTATTAATAATTAATTATTTTAATATATATAATTGTATCAAGTTATTTCACACTATTTTGAATATAAAATAAGCATATTTTATTTATTTTGGATTTAAAGTTTCATAAAAAATTCTTTTTAATTCTATACGATACGCACAGTCGGACAGTCGCCGATATAATATGCACTAGAATTAGCTAGGCTAGGATATTTATTTTAATTGATGGAACAACTCGATTTGCATATGGCTAAGGATATGGCGCAGGCCAATTTTGTTAGCGCGTTGCATACACTATAATAATAAAATGTCGCAACAACCGGTCCCTGCAATGCAGGGCCTGCATTAACTTTATCATCTATGGGATTGTATCGAAAGTTATTAAAAAAATAACCTTAAATAACCTCACATAACAATAACCTTTACAAATATTAATGTATACAAATTTCTATAGATATCATCGAATCTCACCATTCTACACTAACTTCAATATCATCCTTCCAAAACTTACTAACCCTACTCCTTAGCAAGCATGTGCCAATCAAAAATAAACATTCTTCACATATATAATCACACACATTGAAACTTAAAACAATTATTTAACTGATCACAATTTTAAAAAGACAAATATTTCTCAAAATGTAGACAACCTCTCCCAATTATATTCTAACTGTAACGTTTATTGCAAACCTCTTTACACTTCCAAATCTAAATATATAATTATGGTATTTTAAATGTTTTTAATTATATTAAATATAATACATATTATTGTGTATCATGTTTATGACTCATGAGCTTATATCTAAGTATTTTTGTTTTCAAAATTTATAATATTTGGAAAATTCGTTTGATAAATCTTTATTAAATTCTCAGTTTATCCATGATATATTGATGATTGTATAGGCACTTTAAATAATATATATATATATATATATATATATATATATATATATATATATTGTTTGATACACTTATAATAAAAATAAAATCTTTTTCAGTATCAAAAAATGTTAAATTTCATTATTTAATACTTGTCATATGGAATAAGTAGGTATATAGGTACATAGGAATATTATCTATAAAGTAATAGAAACGTAGTCATTTATAATTTTATATTGGTGGTTGGTTTATTTGTAGTCTTTAGTATTTTCTCTATATTTACATATAAACAATATTTGTACACCGTTTGCCCACCCGCAAATAAGCACTATAATATTTTTTTCTAGCCATAACAAATAGTTTGTAAAACTTTAAACTTTAAAACCTTCTTATAATATCTGTATAATTATAAAATAAACTAAACTTAACAAGTTGTCCGAAATTATTGCATACTAGATCTGGTATTAATCATTGTCAATATGAGATAAATAGATATGAAAAATATTCATGTGAAATTAATTTTATTATCTATAAAAAGTATTTTATGAGGGATGTACTAAAACCCAGTTGTAATTTTATAATACTTATTTGTATATAATATAATTAATTTAATACTTTGATACTATATATAATATTATATATGTATAATATATTATATCAATAAGTGATATATTAAATGTTCAAAATAGTAATGTATTTATAGTAAAATTCTAGGTTTAAATGATTTTTATTAACATTTTTTTGCCTAGTTATAATTTTATAACAATGCATAATACATATTTATATATGTTAAACATAATTTTACACTTTGAAAATAATATATAGTATAATATTATATTAGCCAATAGTAACAAAAAATTATTATTAATATTTATTAAATGTATTATAAAATTACAACTGGGCAATAAATTGTTATTAATAACAATAATTAAAACCTAATACTTTACTATAAATACATTACTAATTTTTACATTTAATATCACTTTTTAATTATAATATATAATATATAGTATCAACAATAAAATAGCATAGATAGCTTGATATGGACCGAGGGATATGGATAGATTCAGTGTGTTATATTAAACAAAAATACAATAAATACGGGATGTACTAAAATCCAGAACTTTTCCAGAACTAATCCAGAACTAATCCAGAACTTTTCCAGAACTTTTCCAGAACTTTTCCAGAACTAATCCAGAACTAATCCAGAACTTTTCCAGAACCTACGTAGAATTAAATCATTAATAATCCAGAACTAACCCAGAACCTACGTAGAATTAAATCATTAATAATCCAGAACTTTTCCAGAACTAATCCAGAACTAACCCAGAACCTACGTACAATTAAATCATTAATACTCCAGAACCTTCCTAGATCTGATATAGAATAATCCAGAACCTAATCCTATGTATGTTTATGATACTGTGTATCAATTTATGAATACTATTTATCAAGTTATTATAGTAACAGTATGTATTAATATGCACACATGTATATAAATGTATATATGTATATATACATTTATATATATAATATATATATAATATATAATATATATATATATATATTTCGAAGAAACTAAAATAACCCAGTATTGCTAGACTTTCAGACATATTAACAAATACCAGTAGAAAATTCCAGGAAAAGTGATTTGGTTTTCTTATTATAAAATATATAATAAAAATCGAAACAATTAGATATGGCATTTGGGATACAGATCGGTTTTAATTTTTCACTAAAATTCATCATACAAATGGTCAAGAAAAAAATTAAAATTTTTTTTTTTTAAATTCTAATTTCTATTCTATAATGTTCTATGCGATGAGTAGATAAACAAGTAATCAATCGCGATGTATTTACTATGTTTATTTAACTCATAAATTACTTTAAAATAGTACATTTCCTATCTCTACCATGTAAAAATTTGAATTTATAATATTTTTTTCATGTAAAAAATAAAAATCTATAATAATTATTCGATTTCAATAATTATAACTTTATAATTTATAGTATAATTAATATGATTTCATAAATTTATATATTTTTATATTAGTTATATAGGTTTTTAATAATATATGTATCATCTTCATATTTAGATTTAAAGGTTGATGAAAAAGACCAAGATTATTAGATAATAACAGTCAAAATATAGCTACTGATAAAGTATCCACACAATATGTCCTTGGTGAAACAGAATGGCTATCTGATACTCATATCAATAAATATATAATCAATATGCGAAAGAAATTTCCCGGTGTTGCAGGTCTGCAAGATGTGTTGCTTCAGCAACAACAATCAATACCATATCCATGGAAAAAAATAAAAAGGAATTTCATACAAATATTCCATGTTAATGGAAACCACTGGAATTGTATTCACATAAGGAATGGCAATATAATGATATATGATAGCAAACACAAAGATTTAACCAAAAGTGCAATCAACACAATTTCAAGGTTTAATTTGTATTATATAGTTAATATTATATAACTTAAGTGTAATATAAATAATTGTAGGTATATATGTTCAAAAGATGAAGATATAGAAATGACTGTTATGAATGTCCAGCAACAGAAAAATAGTTTTGATTGCGGGGTATTTGCATTACCCTATGCAACAACTTTAATTTTAGGAAAAGAGCCGACTAATTATAATTATACTAATATTCGAGAACATTTGATGTTATGTTTGAATAAAAATATAGTACAAGAATTTTCAACATCAGTGTCTAGTCGTAAAATTTCCTGTGTACGTATAATAAACTGTCAATTATTTTGTATATGTCGTGGTATTTATATAAAAAATCCAAAAGAAATTGGATATTCTAATATGACGGCATGTGATAATTGTAATTCTTGGTTTCATGATAATTGTGTAATATTAACTATATCAAATTTACTAACTTTATGTAAAAATTGTCACAAAAAATAAAAATGTTGTATATTAAAATGTGTTATTCTAATGTAAACATAAAGTTATATAGAAATAATACATTTATTTCTTATTACATAAAAATCATCCAAACACATCTTCAGCTACACAAAAATATACAATATAAATTATAAATCGTACATATGAGAATATTATTTTTTGATTAGTTGTGATTAATTATGGACATTTTATTATTTAGTTCTGGACAAGTTCTGGATAAGTTATGATTTAATTCTACGTAGGTTCTGGGTTAGTTCTGGAAAAGTTCTGGATTATTAATGATTTAATTCTACGTAGGTTCTGGGTTAGTTCTGGATTAGTTCTGGAAAAGTTCTGGACTATTAATGATTTAATTCTACGTAGGTTCTGGGTTAGTTCTGGATTATTAATGATTTAATTCTACGTAGGTTCTGGGTTAGTTCTAGATTATTAATGATTTAATTCTACGTAGGTTCTGGGTTAGTTCTGGAAAAGTTCTGGACTATTAATGATTTAATTCTACGTAGGTTCTGGGTTAGTTCTGGATTATTAATGATTTAATTCTACGTAGGTTCTGGGTTAGTTCTGGATTAGTTTTGGAAAAGTTCTGGATTATTAATGATTTAATTCTACGTAGGTTCTGGGTTAGTTCTGGAAAAGTTCTGGATTAGTTCTGGAAAAGTTCTGGATTAATTCTTGATAAGTTCAGAATGTTGTATAATTAGCATTAAAATGTGTTATTCCAATGTAAACATAAAGTTATATAGAAATAATATATTTATTTCTTATTACATAAAAATCATCCAAACACATCTTCAGCTACACAAAAATATACAATATGAATTATAAATCGTACATATGAGAATATTATTTTTTGATTAGTTTTGATTAATTATGGAAATTTTATTATTTAGTTCTGGATAAGTTATGATTTAATTCTGCGTAGGTTCTGGGTTAGTTCTGGATTAGTTATGGATTTTAGTACATCCCAATAAATACATATTCTACTGGGATTTATTTAAAGTGCAATTATCATAGACATTAGAGTGAGGTAGACTGTGATTCGATATCTCAAAAGCGTAACAATTTGAAAACCACTGACGCCATTACAGAAAACCACATTTACAATATTCAAATAATTATATTATTTTTATATTTTTTCAAATAAAATTATCTGTTGTTGTGTAATTAATTGTCATAACTCTCATAAAAATAAACCTAAATAAATTGAATTTTACAAGTAAATTAATTATATTATGCTAATATAATATTTTCTTATATTATTATTATAAATATGCTAATAAATAGTATTATATTAGCATAATAATTTAATTATGATAATAATTATATAAAATGTATACGCAATTTCGCGATCTTTTTAGAGTGACTCTATTGGTTTTAAATGGTGAATTCGACTCACGCCATTCTATTTTAAATGTATGCCTCTATACATATGATAACTTTATAAAGTTATAATAATTATACTATTATATTAGAATATTCAAATGTATAGAAGAATATAGAAAAATATTTTAAAATAGAATCTTTATATTTTATCACGCCATTATAATAATAGTGAATGCTCATCTTGGCCGCCGATATATATCATAGTCGGCTTAAAGAGATAGGTATTCATGGACAGGTGCACAATTGGTTAATGTCTTTTGTAACATCTCGTTTTTCATCAATTAAGATTAATAACAATTTTTCAAAATCATTTATGCACACTCATGGTGTTCCTCAAGGATCTGTTCTGGGCCCAATACTTTTCTTGATTTATATATTACCTGTTTCTTCTATTTTAAAAAAATATCCTTACATTCACTATCATCTATATGCTGATGATTTACAGCTTTATACTTCCTTTCCTCAATCTACTGATCACGCTATAATCCAATACAACATTAAAAACTGTATTACTGATATACAAAATTGGTTCACTAGTAATTCATTATCCTTAAATGTCTCAAAAACTGATACTATTTTATTCTCTAAAATACCTTCAATTGTTAAAATAACTGATAGTTTTCTTGCCACGATGCCTTTATCTAATAAAATCACAACACTCGGTATAACAATTGACTCTATTATGAAATATGACAGTCACATTCTTAATGTTATTCGTACTGCTAATTTTTATTTATATAATATACATAAGGCTCGTGCTAAGCTCTCCTTTGATATCACTAAATCACTTATATATTCATTGGTTTTTAGTAGATTCGACTACTGCAATTCACTTTTTGTTTTTGTCCCTGATAATATTATGATAAAATTCGAAAAAATTCAAAGGAGAGCTGTTCGTGTTTTATATAAAATTAAAAATAATATAAATACTAATACGGGTAGTAACTATATATCTATATCACATATTATGTTAACCCTTGGTTGGCTCAGATATCGTGATCTTTGTAAACTAAAATTGTTATGTTTAGCTCATAAAGCTATCTACACGGGTGAACCTAAGTATCTGGCTGAATTATTATCAATTGCTACCAGTAACAGACCAAGACGGGATTGCCATGCAATGAAACTTGTTATGCCTCATACAAACTCATGTTTTGGTAACTCTGCTTTTTCTGTTGCGGTACCAATTCTATGGAATTTACTTCCGAATATTATTCGTACGACAACTTCTCGATCTCAATTCAAAAGTAGACTCTTTAAACATTATTTAGTGAAATGAATATATATTTTGCGATTATTGTTATCTTCGTTTATATGTTATATTATTATATTATTATTATTATTATTATTATTGTTATGACGTCGAAAAATGATTTTCATTTATGAAGTCTTTAAACAAATAAATAAATAAATAAATAGTTAAAGTTGGGCGTGCTTATTAAGGTGCCTAATATTGTGGGTATTAGTTAAAATGATTATTTCACTGGTTTGGTTTGGTGTATCCATAATAATGGCGTTCAAAATCAAAGAAACGCTCATAAAAGGTTATTAAAATTGCACATAAATGTTATATATTTATAATTATGTGTATTTGACTGTCAACCATTTACAGTAATATAATAATAATTATTTACATTGTAGATATATGCATTTATTTATAATTTAAAATAAATGTCTAGAATATATATATATATATATATATATATATATATATATATATATACATATGTGTATATATATAATATATAAATTGCATATAATATATAAATTGCATATACTATATAAATTGCATATAAATATATATATATATATATATATATATATATATATATATATTTATATATTAACGATAGATAATTAGATAGCGCAACATATATTGGTGTTTATTAATATAATTGTTCAAATTAAAGTTGTTGGGTACAACAAATTTATTGTTTACATAAAATTTAATGAAATAGTTTATTCGTAATAGTACTCAATATATTTACAAAAAGTGAGACGGGTATCGATCGAGTTTATCCATTTGTAAATAAAGATTATATGCTTGTATACAAATATTTATGTATACCTATATGTTATGCCCTACTACTTTATATTATATAAATAATATAGACGAGACCATACAAGTTCCAGATATCTTTATTCAAGTTATATTCTACAACTACGTTAGATAATTCATCGATGCGTTCGCTTCGACGTCGAGTGATAAAAAGCCTAGAACATAATCGGTCTCGCTATGCCCACGATATCTTTAGGATCGTAAACTATACAATTACGCATGAATTCTATTTAGTATACGGAAGTAATTGAGACTTTCAGAGGCAATCATGTTACACGTGTTTCGGGTAAGATTTCTTAGAAGTCGATATCTGTCATCGTGTTTGCTGGTTCCGGGTATTGCACTGTTGTCGCTTTTCATTGTCACTATTACCTCCATCGTTATATAACATATATCTATAACTCGACTAGGCTATATCCATAAGAGACACTTAATGCGTATGGGGCTATAGCCCGGCTCTATCCAAAATAGATGCTCGATGCGTATGAGGCTGCATAGACTATAACCAAAAGCGACGCTTGATGTGTATGAGGCTATATCCATAAGAGACACTTAATGCGTATGGGCCTAACTAGGCTATATCCATAAGAGACGCTTGATGCGTATGAGGCTGGATAGACTATAACCAAAAGCCACGCTTATTGTGTACGA